>CATIWF010144022.1:0-92068 GCA_949630135.1 Balakata baccata
ACTGGTCAAGAAATACAAATAATAAGGTGTTGAGGTGTCATACTTCAACGGGCATAATCTTAGTATTCATTGCCTTGAGAAACGAATGCTAATGTTATGTCAGCTGAGGTGGCTCACAAACCTATTACTCAATGACGAAGATGATGCCAAAAAAATTTTCTAACTTAAAAAATTTATGATGTTTCATTTTATTTCCAACTTAAATATTTTTTTCAATTTATATACAAATATTTTTTTAATTTATACACAAATTAATAATAAAACAAATTAAAATTTTATTTTCAAAATCAACTCCAATAAATTACAATTTATGAATAAAAATTATAAATACATTATTTTAATTTTAATTGTATTTATTTAATTTCTAATATTAAATTTTAATATAATTTATATTTTAAAAATAATAGTTGGAACCAGCCAAATTGTCTTAATCAGACTGAAATCGGCCGGTTCTAAACAAGACCGACGGTTCTAATCCTGTTTCAATTTTTCGGATTGTAAAACTACCTGTTTCTAATGTCACGGGGCCATTACCCTCTCTCTCAAAAGCGCTCCTAGCAAGGTATGCAGCCATGCTACGCCTTATCAGAGTCCAGCCATTACCCTCTCCCCGGCCCACGGCCCAAGGCCCAAGCCCATGGGGTGTGCAGCGCTGGTGCAACGGATTCCACGTGGCAGGCATTATCCTTTCCCCACTAAGCGCGCTTTTGGGGGAGAGGGTAATGGCCCCGTGACACTAACCATTGGTCATGCCTACACATAATGCCCATCTTAGAATATCATAAAGTAATTTCATTAACTTATATATAAAAAAAAAAACATGATAATTTTCATTCTTCAATAGTATGAAACAATAAAAATATTTAGATTTAAGATGAAAATTAATTAAGCTTAAATAATCAGAATTTTTTTTAATTTTAAATTATTATTATATATTAAATTTTATAATCAATAATAATAATTAATTAAAATTAATTAAAATGTATGTAATAGAATTGCATACCTCCAAAAAAATTTTTGAAATACAATTTTGAAATAGAGAAAATTACTTATATAATTGTTTATTATTAATTAATTTAATTTATTATGAATTTTATATGCCATAATTTTTATAGATACTAATTTATATTCAAATTAATAATTCAACCATTATTAATTTAACAATATTAACTACAAATTTTTTATATAGTATTGATCAAATTGATTCAATAATTTATTTGATAAATTCTATTTGAGCCTTTAGCATAAAACAATATTTTTCTAATTTCAAATATTATATGGGATATACTTTTATTTGTTTCAAAATTTTTAATTTTTAATATTAATTTTTCAAACGTTTTTAAATATTATATTGGATATATTTTTTTAAATAATATAAAAAGTACATATATTACTGTATAACCTCCATTCCTACAGGGGGTGAGTCAGAAAATTCTTATCCCGTTCAAAACAAAATCCCGCAGAAAACTGGTATTCTCCGCTCGTTTGCCAAGCCTAAAGGCCTCAGATGAAGAGCTTTTGGCGGAAGATATCACCATCGGCGACAGTTCAGACGGAGTCAAGGACATGGGCATGGCGAGTGGCGGCGGTTTGGAGAATGTTAATAATTGAGAAATTTGTAATAAAACAGGAAATTACGATATTTATCCAACCAAGTATCTCTCTTTCGACTGTATTTGAATTCAATTTAGATTTGATGCGTGGGTCTATTAGCTTGGACACGTAACGTACGTCTATCAATTATGAGTTTAATGGCTCCTAAAAGTGTACAAGGTGTTTGATAAATTGCCTCACTAAAATTGAACTGGTCCTTAATGAGAAGATGAAAATAAAAAATAATAAAATTGAAAAATACATTTTGATATAAAAATGAAAAAAATAAAAAGTGAAGAATTTTTGAAAAAAAAAATAAAAGTTAGTAAATGTTATAAAAATTTTTTTATTATATTCTACTAATACATTTTTTTTCTATTTTTTATTAGAAAAATATTAGATTATAGTAAAATAATAAAAAAATTACTATTTGATATTTGATATATTGTACTAATATACTATAAAATTCAAAATTTATACGATTGATATCATCTGTTTTTAATATATTGATGGTTTTGGTCATTTAAAAGCGTGAAGTGTTATGTTTTGATAGATTTTTTTTTTTTTTTGATAGGTTACATCTAGTATATAATATTAAATTCCCACTTAGAGAAGAGATTTCATTACCTAATGCAAATCAAACACTCAATTCCTTTGATAAGAGATTTGATGAAAGGGAGTGAGATTAAATTAGTGAAACTTCATTATCCCACCATTTAATGTCATGCAAGTATGTCAAACTCCCTATTATTTTCTTCAACTGCCTAACAAAAACAACCAGCCTGCCCTCCATATATACAAACAAAGACTTCAATAACAAATAGTATGCTCACAATCATGCACTTTTGAGTCAACAATCTCAAGCTCCTCAATGCTGTTAGTTCAATTATCATCTAATTTTCCTTGTTTTCTTTATGTGAGAGAGTCTCTACACATCAATTAGTCCCATCCATTCCTATCATATGCTTCATATTGGAGCCATTCATAATTGCCTTTCCTGTTCTTATTCACATTTCGTTAATTTTGGGTTCATGTCTACCTCTACTTTCTTACCTTTAATTATATGTTTCAAATGATTGGACTATATATTGGTGCCTTGTTAAAGAGAAATATTAGTTATTACAACTCTTTTTGTCCCAATTTGCATTAAAATACTTATATTTCAATACAAATTGAACAATACAAGTAGATATATTGATAAAAATATATGTATTTTATGCAAGTTGGACAAAAACTGGAACAAAAAACTTAAAACAAAGTAGCATTTCTCCATGTTGAAAGGCATTTTGTCTCATTTTCTTGAAAATTGATAATTCATTCATATACATTTTTATTTTACAAAAGTATAGTATTATGATTTTGGATTCTAATAAATAATAATAGAGTTGTATACAAAATTGTACTTATATAGCCGTGTGTTGACACGGTGTTTATAAAAAGAAAAGTTTTCAAAAAAAAAAATTTTAATTTCATTAAATTTTGAAAATCCTTGAGGGAAAAAATAGATAAATAAATTTTTTTTTTTCAAAATTAGATTTAAGAAGAAATAGTTTAAAAAAAATTTAAATATATTTTTTAATATCCAATAACAATCTCAAACACCTTTATAAATTTAAATCATGATTAGAGTCCTATAAAATAAAGAGTTGATCCTTCAAAAACAACCATCTAAATATGTTTTTTTTTTCCCTATTCTCTTCTAGTCATAAAAAGATAAAAATAAAATTAGAGGATTGAACATTGTTTGAGTAACGGCACAAATTAATTAACCCATTACTTAGTTTGGTCTCAAATCAATTTTGTTCTAAAATGGTAGAAGGGCATGAAGTACCCAATGTCCCATGATTAGAGATTGACACTCAATGCCCCAGTGTTCGAATTGATTGATGTACAAATTACACGACAATGTAAAGTTTTTTTGGAATTACTTATGATGCACTTAAGGGTCTTCCAAACAATTTAGATTCAAACTTTAAGATTACAAATTCAACAAAAAATTTCAAATCAAAGATTAAACAAGAAATACATATAAAAAAAATGAAATGAAATTGTGAACAATAACATGATTCATTCATTTTCATAAAATGAATGAATCATGTTATCTTATCATGACACAAACAAATATGAGTTTTGCATTTTTTCTTTTTTAATAAGCTTGGTATATCAAACATGACTCAAACAAATACAATTTATTTTTGAAATTTTTAACAATTGAAATTAAAATGAAAATTTTTCCTAAATATTTTTATCACAAATTTAAGAAAATAAATAATTATTTTTTGTGTATATATCTTATTGTTTGTGAAGCATGAAAAAACGTATACTTCTTAATATAAGTCTTTAGCTTTAGAAACAAACGAGAAAGATTTCAAATTCGAATTTTTTTAATATACGAGTTTTTCACTTTTATGTGAATACAAAGGTATCATTAATTCTGTTATACTGTTTATAACCTACTAAACATCCAAATAAATTAAAAAAAAGATGAATTACAGTAGCTAAAACGTTTTTGAATTTTTTCTTGTGGAAGTTTGACAAATTTATTAATTTTTTTATAAGTTATTTGTTATATATATATACACTTAAGTGTTTTCGGGTATGGATTCATTAAAAGATTTATATTTCATTTAATTTGACTAAATTGATTGTGAATGGGATGGGATAAACAAAAATTATGCCACAAAATTCGGAAGGTAACGGAGAAAAAGATGACGTTAGAAGTCTGGTCATCTCTGGTCGGTAAAGTCTGGTCATCAATGCGCAATTTGTCTTCTTGAATAATGGCCTCCCACGTGCCAACATTCGTCAAATGACGGTGATCTATTCTTCACACGGATTTCTCTAATCCATTATGCTGTATATTTTATTCTCTATTATATTATAAAAATTTATTTTTTATTTTAATTTATCTTGACAAGTACATGTACTCTAATTTTATTTTAATTTTTTATTAATAAAATTATTTAAAAAAATAAAGAGAGTACACTCCAACTTTATTTTAGTTTTTTTATTAATAAAACTATTTTTAAAAAAATAAAAAGAGAATAAGAGATAAAAATAAAAAAAAAGAAAATAACAAAAGAGATAAATAAAAAATAATAATATATTACTTAAAAGTTCATTTGAAGAAGTAGAATGTAAATTTTAGAAAAAAATAAGTAAGGATGAAGATAAAGAGGTTATTAACATAAAACTCTCTAAATATAAGCAAAAAGATAAATAAAAAAGCTGTGATATATTTAGAAGTATTTGGAATTTTTTGGCATTTATTTTTTTAATTTTTTAAATTTTTTTTTCGAAAATTTTTTAAATTAAAAAGATAAATGTATGTTTTTTTTTTAAAAAAAAACGCTGTTTCAAACGCAATGTGACAACGTTAAGCCTTAATTTACTACCATGAAAAGAAAATTTCTACCACCTGCAATGAAGGATTGCAACTACAGCTACAAACCTTTTGCATAATAATAATAATAAGAAGAAAGGCTAAATTACATTAAAAAATTTTTGAACTTTACATTTTATTACAATTATATGTAATTTTTTAAAAATTTGAGTTTAATTATATGAATTTTTATTTTCGTAATAAATCTAGTATCTGTATCTTTGAACCACACTAAGAACCTAACTAACACTAACATGGATTACCTAATCATTTTTATACGTTATTAGATTGAATTTGATTAGGCAATCAATATCAGCGCTAGTTAGATTTGAAATGTCGTACCAAGACTCAATTTGTTACGAAAATAGAATTTAACATAATTTTGACAAAATGTAAAATTTAGAATTTTTTTATGTAATTAAACCTAAGAAGAAGAAGTATTTATAACTAAATTAATTTCAATATTATATACAACTCAAAACTTTTACTTAATTTTAATCCTAAACTATAATTAGTAGCCATTTATATGAATTTCATTCTATCCATAAAGATGTACTCATTTTTCTTTTTTTATCTGTATTAAAAGTATAAATTTTACACATCATATAAAAACATGAATAAAAATGGTAGTTCTAATTATATTTATTAATTTTTTAAAATTGTGTGAAAACAAAAGTAAAATTTTTTATTTTTATGAGAAAAAAATATTGTATTCTTTTTCTATTTTTCCATTTAATTGTTGAGATGTGGAACAGGGGTATTCTTTCATTCTTATAATCTAATAATGCAACTTGAATCGATTTTGTTTTTGGTTGATAGTATAGCACCCTTAATCACCAAATTAAAAGAGACAATAATGTTAAGAAAATTTTAAATTGCATATTATTGAGTTTAAATATGTAAATATAAATTTTTTTTTTCAACCATTCCATCCAGTATTCTCCAATCTAGATACTTGAATTTAATCTAGATTCGCAAGGGAATTAAGTATTCTCTCCTAGATTTTAAAGTTGTTTTATATATAAACTCAAACTCAAGATTTCTAATTAAGGATAAAAAGATATCTATCATTCTATCTCACCTCATAAATATATATGAGAAATTGTTAAGTAAATTTAGTTTATTACGTTATTCATAGGCTAATTCAATCATTTAATAACATGCATTTAATTGTTTTATTTTTATTAATTACTGTAAATATAATATATATATATATATGTCACGTGATGATTAAATTAATTTATAGATGATTCATTTTCAGACATATAATAGTTAATTGTGACATAGTATTGGCCTTATTTTCACCTCATAGTGCAATAATTAAAAATTGAAGTTTTCCAAAATAATTCCAATTAAGAAAATAAAGTAAAAGTAAATTTTTCAAGAATAAAAGACCTAAAATAAAGGTCATTTTGTCTTTTATAATAATAAAGTAGACATGTCACTAGATCTCTCCTCTTAGAAATTTCAGTGAGTTATATCATTTCATTTCTTCTCTTTCATATTCTCTCAGTTCTTTCTTTGTTTGTTTTCTATGTCAGAAGAACAGAAAAATCCATACAACTATGATCCTTTTACCTATGATCACCAAACAACAACCCAAGGGTCTGTCTTTCATCACTTGAATCATAACCCATCAGTTTTTCACAATCAACCAACTTTTACCCAGTACTTATTACAAGGCTCAGATCCTTCTTCATCATCTCCGTACACCAGTTTCATTAATGATTGCTTACATGGCTCCATGGATTACAACACCTTATCAAGAGCTTTTGACATGTCCTGTTCATCATCTGAGGTTGTTAGTTCAACCATAGAAGACTCCTCTTCCAAGAGAATTTCAGAATCTGCAGCCACCAATGAAAACCCTTCAACCCCTGATTCTTCCATATCTTCATCTTCCAATGATGCACCACCAGCCCAACAAGACTCAGGGATAAAGACCCAGAAAGCAAATCAGCAGCACCCAAAAGACTCTGACCGTGGTGGAGCCAACAAGTCTGATGACAGCAAAGGGTAGGTTCTAGTTTTTACTTAATTTCTATAGATTAATTCATGGTAGCTAGGGTTTTTAAGCATTTTTAATCATTTTTGGTGTTTGTTATTTGTTTTTTAGATTACTAAAGCACTAGATATGGGTTGATCCTTTTCTATCAACCATGCCACGAAATTCTTTGAATGTTTGAATCTGTTTCTGGGTATTCCTAGTAATTAAATTTAAAACTAAAATGTTAATTGATGTAATAAAGAGCTGCTGGCTTCTGTAGAAATGTTATGCTTTAGTTTCTTTTTTATTTTGGTCTGTTGTTCTTCCTTTTATATTAAAAAAAAAAAAGAGCTGCTGGCTACAAACCCTAGCAGAGTTCTTGACAAAAGATTAATTGATAATTATAAAGCAAATTAGTGCAGATGTGTTTGCGTTTAATATCCAGATCTGATATTTAAGATTATAAGGTCTCGAGTTCTGTAACTAAAACGTTATATAAAGATATGACTTTGTGCTTATATTTTAATTTTGACTTGGTTGAGTTTTTGTGATTTTCCAGCAACCAGGAAAAGAAAGGGAAACGACAAAAAGAGCCAAGGTTTGCTTTCTTGACCAAGAGTGAGATTGATCATCTTGAAGATGGATATCGTTGGAGGAAATATGGACAGAAGGCTGTGAAAAATAGTCCTTACCCAAGGTTAGTTTATTAAACTAATTAAATTCCTAATTAGGCACCTAGCTGCCAAGACTATGAAGTGGGAATTAAATTCATGAGTACTCTTGTTAGTGAAAATTTTTATGCTTCCTTCTGTTCCATTCTAACAGTCGGTTTGGTTACAAATATTAATAGATATAATTATAGGTATAAAATGATTATATTACCTACTATTTGAAAGACTAAAAGTTGTGATAAATTATAATTATGTACCCGAATAAAATTCATTTTTCTAAAGTCAAGAATGAGCAAATTTGGAAGAAAATAGTTTATTTTTTATTGATAATATTCTAAAAAATCAATTGGAGTGGAATTTTTTTTTTTTTTTACACCACGGAGGAAGTATTTATTAAAGTTGAATGTGAACTAATTTGTAGTTTAGATGATCAATGTATTAAAAACGGCTCTAATAGATGAAGATAATATTTAGTTGGAAAAATTACAAAAAAAATTATGAATTTTGCTAAATTTCATAAATTATATTCAATTTAAAAAAAATCTATTTAAATTGTATCCACTTTCATTTTTAAAACAAATTTAGTTTTGGTAGCAAGAAACCAGTCTCCAGACCTAACTAGAACTTACTTGAATTGACCGAATGAAATAACTGACTCTAATATGGATTAAATAATTAAAATAAAAAGTTAGCGCTCTAGTTCAATTATGCTAAACGTATTATCTTATATGATTGGCTCTAATACCATATTAGAATTGTATAGATATATATAGTTTGACTTGATAATTGTGGATTCATTATTACTTTAAGAGGAATGCTAGCAACACTTTATAATACTCACTTCTTGATTGGTGGGTGATGAGAGTTACTTTAAAAATTTATCATTCCTCGACAACTAATCAAGAAGAGAATGTTTGGAGAGTGTCGGAAAAAGAGTGTCCTTAGCATTAATTCCTCTTACTTAAAAATAACTTAAATCATTAGTTGCACCACAATTATAATTATAAGTCTTTCAATTTCTTATACTTCCGATTTGGGATTTTATTATATGTTTAAAGTATATATACCACAATATATTTGCTCTTCATTTCTCAATCTCGTTACACAAAAAGCAAGCCAAGTTGTTTAGATTATGAAATATAGTTCTTCTGAATATGCAATAATTACCTTATTTATTTTCATTGGTTAATTACCATTATTGCAGAAGTTATTATAGATGCACAAGTCAAAAATGTACAGTAAAGAAAAGAGTAGAAAGATCATTTCAAGATCGTTCAGTTGTGATCACTACATATGAAGGGCAACATAACCACCATTGCCCATCAAATCTTAGAGGTAATGCTGCTGATTTGCTATCATCTTCGCTTCTAGCATCCGCATCAATGGCTGCACCCAGTCCCATGCCTCGCTTTCTTCCGCTAGCTGATCCGAATCATGCCATGCTCTATCAACACCTAATAAATCTTCCACAGCCGCAGCAGTACAGTGATCCTCATGATCATGGCCTTTTGCAAGATTTATTTCCTTCCTTTGTGCGTAAACAGCAACCATGAACTACCAGTTATTGTTTTCCTTTCTTTAGTATTGTACTTGATTAGTAATTAGATTTTTGGGGCTGAGGCTATGCCAGAAGATGTTATTTATTTTAGAGCATTGTATGATTTTTTTTTTTTTTTATGAATATGATTTATAGATCGATATTTTTAATTCTGATCTTCATGATTAGGGTATTAGGGTCCTAGAACACCCAAATTTAAATTGGTATTATATGCTGTATCTTAACTAGCTAACATCTTTGATCTTCCTAATGGATAATTTTACTAAATACGTATTATTGAATTTACCGATAATATAGTTACCACAATAATTCCTCAATTTTCTTAATAGACACGAAAAGACATGTCGCACACTATGTTAACGGTGCAAAGGTTTGGGCTACTCTTACCTGTGGGCTACTCTTATTATACAGGGTTAATATGACGAAAAATTCTGAATTTTGCCCTTGTTTTTACAATAATACCCCATTATTCAAACATTATAGATAAATTATATGAATTTTCATTATCACAATAAATATAGTCGATGTATTACTGAATTACATTCTGAATCTAATTGACGTTAATATAGATTGTCACCTCATTTTGACATGTCATCGGATTGGGTATAATTAGACAATGCACATTTTGCCTATGTTGCATGGACACACCTAAAAGAGGAAGAAATCACGTATCTGACATAGAGACACGTGGACACACCTTGGACACATGTCAGACACGCTATGTGGTGTGTCATTAACTGAAAATGAAGTCAAAGATAAAAATATGATTGGAATACAAGAAGGACAAGGTTGAAGGTTGTTGGACTATTTTTTTAGACCTATTTTTAAATTTTTAAAAGCTCAATTCTGATATGGTCCTAATTTTATCCTAAATCCATCATATCCTGCCCAATATTTATGATTCAGCTTATATATTTTTGTTATTTTCATTATTTTGTTTAACTATTATATATACTATTATTGTTTGCTTATACTATATTTCATTCTTCTAAAAAGCTAAATTTTTTATTAAAAGGTATATTGATAATTGGCTAAAAAAATTATTTTAGCAGATTCCATATTCAGCCTTTTCGGCATTTTTTTTATTAAAATTTTGAATTATTGATATTTTTGAAAATTAATTTAATTTTAGATGTTAAATAAATTTATATTTTTATTGATAATTCTTCTGTGAATTTTTTAGATTTTAAATTAATTTACTTATGTTTAATTTTTATAGTTGCTTTAAATATTTGTAAGGATAATATTTAAACACTTGTTTTTTTATTTATGTGAATTTTTTTTTAGAATAATTATTTTTTATTATTTTATTATGTGTATCCTTGCCGTATTAGTGTTTTAATTTTTTAGAATTTGTTGTGTCCCCGTGTCCGTATTTGTGCTTTTTAGGATTTCGCAATACTAATGCTAAATTTGTTATTATATAATAAAAATTCATATAATTTAACTAGAATATTTAAAAAATTAGATGTAATTGTGAAAAAAGTGTGCAAAGTTCATAACCTTTTACCTTATTTACCAACCAAATAACATAGCTTGACAAGCTTACTCTGAAGCACCTGCTTGGTTTCTTGCATGACAAGTCAACTCCTGGCTTCTTATATAAAAGCATGTCGATTTTTCACCTTAGCAAGACATCTAGGTTTGTCACCTGCAGAAGTCAACCTTATAAGCTCCACTATGGTGGTTGGCAAGCTGTCCTTATTGGAGGGAATGTTGCGACCAAGTGCGCCTCAAAGGCAGTTGTGGAGGCACAAGGGGTAGCGCCTCCTTTGGAAGCCGACTCCTCCACAATAGTCTCAGATGCCAAGAACATTATTAAACTCAGAAATAGTGATCTGTCTGGGATGTTTTATCAAACAAGTGGTAGGCACACAAAAGTAGGAAACTTGAACACAATTTTATCCTAATATAACTCCTTTAAATACAACTAGACAAGACACATAAGTAATAGGAAACACCGACTAATCACTTTCAAACAAGAGTCACATGAAATCATGTCTCTTGTACGTCTGTGATGAATTGAATTTTTTATCATTGCAATAGTAAACTAATTATCAGAGAGAGTGGTTGTTGCTTCCTAGACCTAGTGCAGAGCAGCGAGTAACCAAGCTTGAATGAAGTTGTTGCTTTTATGGTCATTTCCGGTAAATTTTTGGTGATACATCAACTGCTAACTTAAATTTTTGATAACATATTAATTAACACGTCAATTTTCTGGTAACACGTCAGCTGTCATATCAGTTTTCCGATTATCTAAATTGAAAAAATTGACCAAAAGTAACTTTGGTAAAATGAAAATATAGTTAAGTAATTTTCTCGAAATGAAAAAAAAATTTGTAATTTTACAATAATAAGAGTAAAGTTCGGTTACAATAATTGATTTATATCTCCTAAAATTCAACTCAAACAAAATTGCTTAGCAAGCTTCTTGAGTAATAGCCATGCACTCAGCTTCTAACAATGACAAAGCAGTAGATGAAACATTCATTTTCTCAAAAATTAGAATTGAACCAAATTCAACTAGTCAATTTTGATTCGATTTCTGATTTTCTATTGTATTTTGCCATATTTTCTGGGATGAACGAATCTGTCATTTCGTATGGTGGCCAGTTTTGAATTATTTGTTAAATCTCTAAACGGATTCATCCAAAATTAAATCCTTTAATTTTTAAAATTAAAATTTAATTCTAGCTAGTAAAATAAATTACTAAAAAAAAAAGAAACTTTTGACCAAAAAAATACAGTTGATAATAAAAAATACTTAATTAAAAGATCTAATTCCGACAAAACTAAAAGAGTCTTCACAAAAATAATTTATTTCTTATTCATTAAAAAGCCTGCGAATCCCAACGTGGAATCTGTATCCTTGAGCAACCTCCAAATGGAACTAGCCTTATACTTCAGTATGATCAAATTGGAATTTGTTGGCCTCGTCCGACCCGACAAATAATTTGATTTCTCTGTATTTTCCTGTTTAGGGGTATCACATTCTAACCGATGGAGAATAGCTCAATTGATATACCATATATAAAATAGTCGGTCATAAATTTAATATCCGATCTCTACAACATCATGTAAAAAAATAATCAAATAAAAAAAAGCGATATCTTTTCTTTTGTGTAAAAAAAAACAGTGAATTATGTGCTACACAAGTTATTATTGCTTTACATGCAATGTAAAAGTAAAAAAAATTCCACTAATATAAATTGATAATGATGAAAAAAATTTAAATTTGAGACTTTTTCTAATATAATATCAATTAAATCATGCATTAGAATTCAATTTTGTAATAGACAAAATCCTATGCGTATTCTATATGTACCTTCAAAGTTGTGTATTTAAAAAAAAAAAATCAATAGTAAATTATTAGTATACGCATGAGATTTGGATGAATATACTTCGAAATAAATTATAAAATTTCTTAGATTTGGTTTCATTAACTAAAAAGATCATCTATTACTTTTAAATGGAATATTATATTACTCAATTAAAATATTATATTAGTTAACTAAAAATATCATTATTTATATTTTGACATTTTAGCAGCAGGGACTCTCTCCTCTCTTCTTAGCCACACTCTTCCAATACAGATCTGGGAGTGATTTTCAGCCGTTTTGGCAAGAAATTACCCCTCCTTTATTTTGCATGGTTTTTCACTTTTTAGTGTTGTTTTTTAGTGAGTAAAATTAAGTTTTAGTGGTGTTTTGGCTTGGTTAGTTTTTTCTCTCCTCCTTGTGTTGGTAGATTATAGATCTACTTTAATTTGAATTTTAGTAGCTTGATTTGTCTTAAAGAGTTGCATCTGAAAATTTAAGTAGTAAGTCTTCGATCTGATTCTCTCCACCTTTTTGGCAAACCTAGTTTGAAGGAAAGAGTTGTATAATGATAGAAGGGAGTTATTGAATGAGGATGTGCCTTTCATTTCCTTAAGTCTAGAGTTGCTCTAGATCTAAAGTATTTACATGTTTCTCTTTGCTTCTCTTGAGATTTGCCAAACTTTTATCCGAGTTAATTTGCAGAGTATTTATGCTATGTTTATTTTCTTATTGAATTGTAATTTTTTATGATATGTTCGCAGTCTATAATTTCTTTTCTAATATGCATATTCATATTTGATAAAAAAAAAAATATCAAGTTTATGATATAATTTTTTAAATGTCTTTTTGGTAATTTAAAAAAATGGTAAATTTGACATTTTGTTTATCTATAACTGCAAAAATAAATAGAAAAGCTAAAACAATATATTAAACCAAATTTGAAAAATTTGATAGTTTATTTTTAAAAATAAAGGAATTAACTAATATATTCAACCAAATATTAAAAGTGTGATAGTTATTTATCCAAAAATCAATTTTTTTTTTTTTTTAATTTTCTGAATGCTGACTTAAGACGAGATCATTTTAAAAATGATAATTGAGAGTTCACGCCCGACATACCGGTGAGTGGGGACTGAAAAAAAAAAATGGAATATGAAAAGTGATGTAAGTTATGTGGAAAAATATGAATATATATAAACAATATTAGACCGTTAGATGTCCAATATGGCGCTGAATGTCAATTTGCGTATATTTAAACTTCCCATGCTGTTCCTTCCTAATAAATAAATAAGTATAATAGTAAAAAAATTCCTAATATATATACTTTTACCTATATTTTTAAAATATAGAAAGAGAAAAAATAGAAGAGTGTAAAATAAAGAAGAATTTTCATGTTTGAAATAAGAAGGTAAATAATAGATAAAAAAAACATGATAAATTACTATGACACTACTGAGATTTTGTTGAATATACTAGTTAGTTTTTTTATTTTTGGAAATACATTATAAAGTCACTCAAATTTAATTTAATACATTTAAAAGATCGTCTGTTGATTTTGAATGGAATGTTATGTTAATCAACTAAAAAATATCAAATATACCCTTATTTATATTTTGATAAATTTGATATTTAGTTAACTTAAAAAATGCATTTAAAAAAAAAGAACAAATTTGACATTTTAATATCAAATTGATGATAATAAAAAAAAAATTTGGTATTTTTTTTTATATTTTTTAAGGATCTATTTGAGATTGAGTTTCGAAAAAGCGTTTTTTGAAAAAAAATTTATATTTTTAATTTTTTTTAGTTTTGAAAACTGCTTTTGGTATAAGCAGGTAAATAGATATTTTTTCTAAAAGCAAATTTGGAAAAAGCAGTTTATAAAAAATTATAAAAATCAGTCAATTAAATCAAAAAAATTCAAAACATGCTTTTAGAACACTTAACAGCGATCCCAAATACCCCATAAGACAAAAAGATAAGAGCAAATTTGACATTTTGTTTGTTTTTAATAGAAAAAATAAACAGAATGGCTAAATAGTATATTAAACCAAACCTGAAAAATTTTATAATGTATTTTAAAAAATAAAAAAATTAACTAGTGTATTTTACCAAATCTCGTGAGTGTCCTAGTAATTTCTGAAGAAAATAATACTTATTTCTGATCATTCACTTTTAATGGAGGTAAAATATGAAAGATACAAGCAAAATAATAAAATTATTGGCTTTTAAGTTTTATCCAAGAATTAAAAAAGTCTATCTTTTTATTTTATTTCAATCCAAACATGAAAAAAGAAAATAAAGAAAAATATTTTTTTTTTTTATAATTTTCATTCCCTTCTTGTATTGCATATGGATAGAAAGAGTGCACATTGAAAATAACACAAATGTTAAATTTTGAATGAATAGTAAAAAAACGTATTACGAAATTTTTATAATTTCTAAAAGAAAAAGTAAAACAACTCTGCAAAACAGACTTATTTGTCTACCTAATTTATTTATTTATTTATTTTAAAAAAAACTCTGTCTATTGCGCTTGTGGTCATCTCCAATCCAATTCCAAAACCCTCCAAAATCATATTCAGGGCACCAAAAATGGAACTTACATTTTTTTTTATTTTTCTTCGTATAGTAATTAGTTTTATTTTTTAAAAAACTTAAAAAATATTCTAAGAAATATTCTTTTTGGTGTGCAAGAATTTGAGATGAAATAGTGCTTGGAATTGAAATGAAATGATTTAGGCGTAAAATTGCACTACTTTTGTGTTTTGGATTAGAGATGGCCTAAAAGGCAAGCTAACTACAGAAAACAAGAACATCATTAAACAGAATAATCTTAAAAAGATTTAAGGAAATAAATGGTTTGATGCCAATATTTGAAGAAAACATGCAATTGAATCAATTATGTGGGGAGAAAGAGACAACCAATGAATACATTGATTGATGCTTACTCCAGAATACTTAACTAAACACAAAAATGACTGGAAAAAAAAAAACCAAATAATTCATTCACTTTACCAACAAGAACATTGAAGTGAGAAAACAAAAGGGAGCAAAAATATAAATATAAATTATGCATATAAGATAGAGAAGTCTATTGAACCTCAGCATACATCTGTACAACCACAACAACCTTTCCCTTCTCATTTTACCTGTTTCAGACACTCCCATAGTAATGAAGGAAAACTCCTATCAAAAGAAAGACGGCCAACAGTGGATCATTCAAAATAGATTATCTTGCATTTAGCTTCCACCCTTTTGTGCAGGAAATGACAAACTTTTTGCTCTATGTTTTGCCCTGCGCATTTTATGCAGTTCAACCTGATGGATCCTGAATAAAGTTCGCATTTCTTACTCGTGCTTTGTTTCGGTTGTATTACTCTTTAAATCTCCTACCCTGTCTTCTATTTCAGTTGATTCCTTCATGGATTCGATTTCCATGCTTGTTGTACGACTCTTCCTGTTCCTCCGATCCTGATACAAGGATTGTGCAAGTATATAATTCACAATAAAGAAACAGAAAGGTGACACTGCTAGTCTTAAAGAGAGGCTATATGGTCTTCCACAAAATGCAAACAAAATCAATCAATCATACCCCATTACAGTGACATTAGTAATAACACTAATAACATTTTAATAGTAACTATATTATATGCAGCTGTAACTTCATTGCAAAGCTTGCAAGAAATATTAGATTGGGCAACATCATGAAAATGATACTAATTCCAGAACGAAGGGGATTATAAGGAACTAATTAACCATGAATATTATACTAACTTGGAAAAATACTATAAGAATTCTGATCAATGCACTGTATTATTAAGGTACGTGCATTATAACTGAATAAAAAGCATTTTGATAAATTTGCAACAAACATATTGCATGAGGAAAGGAAAACAGATGCACGTACCTCACGAAATGGGTATTCATCTGCTTCAAGCATCTGTACAACATGACTCATTTTAGGCCTCTTTTCTGAATCAGGGTCAACACACCTGAGTGCAACCAGAAGAGCGCGTTTTAAAGCTTTTGTTGTTGGTCTAGCCTCAAGACTTGGGTCCACAACTTCCTCAGCTCTTCTTGTTCCTATCATCACCTTTAGCCACTCGACAAGATTGATCTGCTATGCGCAAATAAGATGCTCAGTTAAAACTATTGTAGAAAGAGACATATTATTTCCTTTTCAAAAGCAGATAAGCAAACAGGGTCCCGTTGTAGAAGAGGATGTACAAAAACAAACTTTCAACTGCTTGCTAAAAGACTGTTACCTCATTAGCAGGCCGGCCATAGTCCACAGGGTCCCTTCCAGTAACTGCTTCCAGCAGTAGAACACCAAAGCTGTAAATGTCACTCTTCTCATTTAACAAGCCAGTATTAGCATATTCTGGCGCAACATAACTAATTTCCAAAGAAAGGAGAACTCACATCAGAAGATAGTTCATAAATTCATAGATTGCTATCTAGGGGGGGAAAAAAATCAACACATACCCAAATGTACCCATAACTCTAGTTGTAATGTGGCTCTCTCCTGAACCTAGCAGCTTGGCCAATCCAAAATCAGAAACCTTAGCATTAAACTCATCATCGATCAAGATATTGCTCGACTTTATGTCTCTGTGAACAACCTTTGGTTCTATTGCTTCATGCAAATAAGCAAGCCTGAAATCATATTAAGCGAGCATAATTATTATTCCAACAATTTGGGAAAAAATCAATAAAAGGAAAAGTATGATAGTTTGATTAGATTAGGCATTACATCATGTGTTAATGCTTATGTTAGAAAAAAGTCAAACTGCCCAAAACTTAAAATTGCACAATCATCGAGAATCTTCAAAGAAGTTTACTACTCAAGCCAATACTTCAAATATAATATTTAAAATGGATTTAGTAAAGATATGAACTTACGCCTTTGCAGTGCCACGAAGAACCTTCATGCGGGCTTCCCAGGTTAGGGTACCGTGATGACGCATTGCTCCATGTAGCCATTGTTCTAAATTGCCATTGTTCACATATTCATAAACCAGTATCCTGTTCAAAGAAAAGCCAAATTTTTTGCCAAGAAAAATAAAAATCAAAACGTCTCTAGCACTACAGAAGGAAATATTATTGGAAAATCTTATAACTGGGACATAATAGCTAGATATACCTGTCAACTCCTTCAATACAGTAGCCAAGAAGCCTCACTAAATTCTTATGTCTAACATTACCAATAGCCTCCACTTCAACCCTAAATTCCTTCTCTGCTTGTCCACTGAGATTCCAATTCATATCAGACTACTTAAAAGTTATAACACAACAACACTAAGAAAAATAGTAAGATATGGTGTCTTTGATCCTTACAGATTGTTAAGAAGCTTCTTCACAGCTACCTCAGTTCCATTGATTAGTCTACCCTTATAAACAACCCCATATCCACCCTCACCAATTACATTCTCTGCTGCAAAGCGATTTGTTGCAAACTCAAGATCCCTAAGAGTAAACCAATGGCCCCATCCAAGATGTGAAATTTCTGGCAAGCCAATTAAGGGGGAGGCTGTCTCAAGCCCTGCATATGATAATGAAGACTGCTTCATCACAGTTCCAGAGTTTCCTTCTTCCCCTGACTGTGAACTAAATTCTTTTTCATGATGATAATTTGAGCCGCTTTGGCTGATGTTATCAGGATCATTAGATTTGCTCCTTCCCAAATGAACTAGCATCTTTTCTGCATTCTTGTCACTTGATTTATCATGAACCTTGAGATATAAACTTTCAGAATGATCATTCGAACACTGAGCCCCAACCCTGTCAACCTTGATATCCTTGAACCCATATGGTATTTGAGAAAGGGCGAGTTTATCCATTGATTGTCTAGTTTTCCTCCGAAATGTAGCCCATACAGATAGGATACCAAGAATCAAAAATATAAACGCTCCAACAGATATTCCAATTAATACCCATAATTTTAAACCCAAAATTGATGTCTTCTTTGAAAGTTCCGCATTCAAACTCTCAGACGACATCTCTGATCCTCCGCAGTCGAAATCAAACTAGCTGGTCGTGCTTAATACACCAAAAAACCAACACATGCCCACCTGGATGCCATAAAACATGTCATGTAACTCTAAAAAACATCCAAAATTTAACTACCGAGGTTAATTCTTGAAGCTTCAAGATTGGCTGAAACTTGAATGCATGACCTATAGCTATAAATGAATAGAAATGTACCCCAAATAAATATTATCCAGCCAATTCAGTTCTCAAATCTCAAGCTAACACAAAACAATGAATTTCATACATTTCCAGCTTGCAAAAATCAGATTCTTGGCTTAATCAGCACCAGTGTAAAAGTGACTAGGCAGAAACAAAACAGATAATCAACGACACATGAGAGAACCAAATGACATCATAACTGACAGTTCAATAACTGCATTCATAAGTTAAAAAAAAAAAAAAAAGGCACATTTTCCTCTTTAATTGAAGAAAAAATTCCCAGTTCAATGAGAAAGCAGAAAACGGACCCATAAATTGCAAATCTCTGAACAGCAAAACGATGAGGACACGGAATAAGTTCTCAAAAGGCATCACTTATGATCCAAGTAATATAGAGATAAAAAATAAATATGAAAAAAAAAAAAAAGAATTTACCTTTGCAGCGATCAAAGTGTATAAAGCCTGCTTGATCTTCTTCCTTGAGAACCCACAAGAGCAAAGAAATAGCTTGTCTTTTGTAGACCCCAAATAACACAAACCCACCAAAACCAAGAAGCCTTGCAAATAGATGAGTAGTTCGGAAAGTAGGCCAAAAGAAAGAACAGAGTGAATGATAAAAAGAAATGGCAAAGAAAGCAAGACAAAATCTAATCTTCGAAACCAGAGAGAGAGAGAGAGGTGAGTTCAGGGACAAAAACACACAAATGGGCGAAAATGGTTGGTGGGTTTTCTAAGTAAGCGATGAAGAAAGAGGGGTCCTCTTAGAAAAAGCTAGAAAGGAAGCTTGGTTTGCAATGGAGGAACCCAAAAAGAGGAAAGCAAAAAAAATGGAGAGAGAGAAATAGTAAAGCAAAAGCAAAAATGGTGACAGAAGTCACAAATATATATATATATATATATATATATATATATATATTAATCACATAGTCAAATGGTATTAAAACTTTTTAGTTGCAGCATATTAGTTCAAAAACTCCAGAATTATTGCAATATAGGATTTGAAATCAGTTTATAGGTGGACGTTACATTACGAACTTACGTATCCTTGAACAAATTTGTAAATTAGTTCTAAATTATATTATATACTAGAAGTCACCTGTTAATTTTAATCTAATATAAATAAATTTTTAAATTTTAAATTTAATATGAAGTAACTATTAAAATATATTTTAGAAAGCGAATTATCATTTACTGGATTAAATTGACTTACGATTTTAGTTTAAAAAATTTAATTATATCGAATTTAAAATTCAAGAGTTTATTTACATTAAATTAAAATTAAAAAAATAAATTATTCTATAGAATATAACTTATAAACTAATTTTCCTCTTTCGCTAGTATTTGTATCAGCAAAACAAAATCTCTAAAAATCACTATAATGAATTTTTTGTAAGAGGATCCCTAATTTAACACCATCTATTAACTCACATAAATGCATGTAGATTATATTGGGATTCGATGACTTTAAAATCCATAAATTTATACTAAATTCATTATTTAGCTACTTATAAAAAATTAAAATTCTTGAATTTTGATAAAAATATTTTCATTTTTTTTTTAAATTTGATTTTTTACATTGTAAATAAGAAAATTTAAAATCCATAAATTTTGAGATATTATCAAATGTTTTTATTTCAAGATTATTCTTAATAAATTAATAATATTATAAAACTATTCTAAATCCTTAAAAAACAAAACTCATTTTTCATTTAATTTCAATTAACTACTTTTTTATTATTATTATTATTAGTTTACATAATTATAGTATTAATATGCATTAAATTATTAATAAAAATATTTTTTTAGGAATGTAATTAAATATTATAACATATAATAACTTTAATTTTTTATTTTTCAACTCTTAAAATAACTAATTTTATTTTTAAAATTTTTAAATATATAATGGAATTGATTGTATATATTTAATTAATAATAAATTATTAATATTTAATAAATTATTAAATTAGAAATTAATTATTAAATTCATGAATTGTAATCATCGAATCAAATATAAGTATAACAATTTATGGATTTTAAAGTCCAATCAAACTATGAATTCTTAGAATCCATGAATCTCATAATTCATGAATTTAAAATTCATAAATTTTATAAAATTCATATATTTTAAAATTTATCAATCTAAATGGAGCTATAGTGATTTTTAGATATTTTTTTTTGTTAGTAAAAATGCTTATGTAAAAGCTCTTGTGATGCGACATGTCATTTGTACATTATGGCACTGAAAAATAATCTCATATACCACATTGCAATAATTTTAAAATTTTAGTATTAATTTATGACAATTGAAAATTTTGTTACTATTATTATTATTATATGGTGATAATCCAACGGCATAAAAAAGAAGGTGAAAAAGGGAAAAGATAGAGTTGTAAATGCACCAAGCCGCTTGTGAGTTATTCGGGTCTTGATTCAAAAAAAAACTCGTGAACGTGTTCATTTAGAAGATCACGAATATATTTGTTTAAAAGCTCGAGAACATATTTATTTAAAACTCGTTTATATTATATTTTGTAATCGAGCTTGAACTCAAGCTTTTGTTATTATTAATTAATGAGGTGAATACAAACTTTGTCATTATTAATTAACAAGCCGAACTCGAGTTAAGCTCGTTAAACATAATAAATAAATTATTTATGAACTGAATTCGAACCGTTTGCGAGCTTACTAATTTTGAAATGAGCCAAACTTGAGCTCAAATATTAAAGCTTGAATCAAGCTCGAGCCGAGCTTGAGCCTATGATAGTTTTAAACAAACCAAGTCCAAACTCATCAATATTCAACTCGACTCAGTTTGATTACAGCCCTAAGAAGAGAGAAAGATAGAGGTTAAGTGATAAGAAGTGGTAAGTGAGTGAGTTTCACCATCCCTATCCCTAACTCCGAAACCTCAACCTCAGATAGAAAAATGCTTTTTGATTTTCATATCCATATATGATGGAACAAGAATTCCTGATCCTGATCTGATATCTGTTTTTTAATTTTTTTAATATTTAAAACTATTTTTTATTTTTATTATTTTAATTAATTTATTAATTATATAATTTTTAAATAAAAATATTTTTTATTTTAAAAATATATTATATTCTTATTTAATTATTTTTAATTTTATTAATTATGTTAAAGTATAAATAAATCTCATATATATAAATTATATAAATATAAAAACATTATCGGAACAGAAATCGGAGCAAATAATGTATATATCGTCTGCATCTCATCTCTCAAAAAAAAATTTTGGAATTGAACGTGATCAGAACAGAACATAAAATAAATGAAAAAATTTATCCCGTTCGAAATGGGATCGGAGCGTAGCACCACAAGTCGGGAAAATTGCCATACCTAGTCGACAGCAGGAAGAAGGGAACAACATATCTAACTTGCCGTAAAGAGATTTAACTTCCGATAGTGTCCTTTTTTCTTCTTTTAAGCCAATTTGCAAGGACAAATTTCCATTTTATTTTTGTTTACTATTTTGTAATTTGTGACCCGTCAATCGATTAATTATTTTATAATCGATTAAGATCAGATAAAAAATTAATAAATTTATTTATAAGCATAAATAACTTTTCAAAAATATAGCTCCAAATAATAAATATAAATTCTAAATTTAATATTAGAATTATATTTTATTATATTATAAAATACAATTATTCTGTGCAAAAATTTTGATTTTATTGCGAATTTAATTAAATAATTGACTTATATTATTTAAAGAAATAATATATCTTTAGTTTTTTGTAATTTTTTACATTTAACTTTTTTAGTGATCCAATAAAATTAAAGGAAGAGTTATAAAAAAAAAAATCATAAAATTTGCATGGTATCACAATTATATTCAATTCTTTAAAATTATATGAATTTTTATATTTTAAACAAATTTAGTTTCGGTAGCATAAAACCAATATTAGAACCTAGTTGATACTTATATAAATCGACCAAATAAAATAATTAGCACTGAGATAAATGAAATATGTTGTCTTGATAAAATATCTGATTAATGAGTAGTTAGACTAAAACGTTAATTATTTAATCCGATTATTTAATTTATATAACATATTTAAAGTACACTAGTGTCAGTTATTTCATTCGGTCAATTCAAATAAGCATAAGTTAGGTTCAGAGACTAGTTTCGTACTACTAAAACTATATTTATTTTAAAAATAAAAATTTATATAATAAAATAGAATTCTTAAGAAATTAGATATAGTTTGTAAAATTTGGTATTCCAAAAATTAAAAAATATATTTGTAACGGTCATTAAGGGGCAATAATGCCAATGCAAAATTGACTGAATGAATGAGGCTCTTCTAGAACATGAATGAATGCAGAGGGTGGGGAGAAAAAGAAAAGCCATTTTAGCCTTTAGGGATACTCGCAATCGTATAGCCTTTGATTTTAAGCAAGACTTTTTTTCACGGGTCCCACATTTTAGCCTTAAACTTTGACTTACTTCCCCAATTATGACCGTTCGATCGTTATAAATCATGGGCAATTAACTCTATCAGCAATCAGCATGATAGCACAAATGCATTTATTAGCCGAAAAAGCATAAATGTTTGGATTTCTATCAATTGAATCCCTAAATTTTTTATTTGTGGGCACTAAGTTTCTCGATTACTATCTTGTAAAAATTGAGTTTCGATTTTGAGTTGCTATAGTGAAGTGTACATCTCTTATCCTACTAATATCTCTCTCCCCAGCTATCTATTAACTAAAGTATTTTGTACTTGGAAATTAAATTATATGATTTAATTCAATTTGATTTATTATTTAAAAAAAAAATTAGATTTGATATATTGTACTAATATACCAGAAATTTTTAAAATTATACGTTTGGTCTCTTATGTTTTATCATATTCAACTTATATATTCTTCTGTTAAATTTTATATTAGAATCTCGAGGAAATTTGCTATTTACTTTTCAAAAATTTGATATATTGTACTAACATTAAGATAGAAAACACACAAAAACAAGAAGATAACTACTTAAGAAGATGAAATAAGAAGGAAGGAAACAGGGGAAGGGGAGAATGACCGCTGATAGCAATGGCTGCCAATAGAGGAGTGCAACTGTGGTAGATAGAAAACATGCTCACATTTTGACTTTGTAATTTCATACTCACATTATAACCTGCAATAGGATATTGGCAAAATTTGTAGAAATTTTATTAATTCAATCAATTAATACGTTACAACTATACCATGTAAACCAGAGAACAATAAATTCAAAGTGTAGAAAAGGAAGGTTTCAGGTCTTGTCCTTTTTGCCAGCATCACCTCCATCTTTCTTTCCAGCAAGAATCATAGAAATCTGAAGGCCTCTACTAAATGCTTGATTGAAGAGCAGACGAGTTTGGAACTCAGAAACGAACGGAAACCATGACAAAACAGCTATGGGCATGAAAATTAAAAGTCCCATTATGTACTCGTAAGCTCTTGCTAGCTCCTTTATTGAATCCCAAAATCCTACCTTCTTGAGAAAAGGCCTGCATGCTTGCCCAATCTTTCATGGACATAAAAGAAAACGTGGAAAGTTTACATTTAGTCAAGGACCAGAAATCTTCAGTTATATGATTCCAGCAAGAAAAATACTTGCTTATACTCCGTTTATGACTTTATTCATGAATTGGATCGATGATAAAACGTCATGTAAGAAAATGAATAATCACTTTACTATGTGCCATTCTTTCATTGGCTCTATCCATATGTATGTTATGGACTGGGTGTAAGCAAGAATTGCTCAGCAAATAGTCATATTAAGGGTAATAAAATCTAAGTCCAAAAAAAAAAAAGGGTCTTAAAATATTGGCAATAGCTTTGCACAAGGTAAAATAATTAAAGTGAATTATTTCATAATAATAATAATAGCTCGGGACTTGAGAATTTAAATGAAACACAGGCACGTATTAATAAGATTCTTAAGAATTATTTTTTCTTGAAAGAAATTCATATTACGTTCTAGAACAAAGCACCACTTATAAGAAAACGATCAGATAAATTTAGAATATTATCAAAATCTAAAGTGATTTAATGACGCAGCGGACTTGTTTTTAGCATAACCTCACAGCATATCGCTGTTTCATAAAACGAATAGAAGTTTTGAACTTACCAGAAGAAGGGCCCAGCCCGTTGGCATAAATGCAAGGATGGCAGCGAACAAGTCTGTTATTGTTAGTCCACAAACTACGAACAAGACTGTCATGACCGACATGAAGCCAAGGAATAGAAGTGCCTTGAGAATCCTGAACATCAGCTGGAAATCAATACCAAATCTTCGTCTCCCCATTGACACCATCTAACAACAGCATCAGAACCAGACAAACTAATAAGTGAACATGTATCTCAGCCAGAAAAGAAAAAAGAATCAGAATGTTTTTCTTAGAAGGGTGGAGACACATAAAAACTGGAAAAACTAGTTAGAAACTGAAAGTTTTTAAACAATGAACATAGTTCTATATTCAACTGCAATCACACCAGAAAACACAATAAATCTCATGGGTGCAAATTATAAAGATTTTATCCAACTAAACTGTTTTTTTTATTTCTATATGCAAGTTCAATGGGCATACCTTTAATACTAAGAGAGCAGTTATCATAACTATCCAAGAAAGTCCATAAACCTACCAATAAAAAATAGAAGATAGTAAATATAAAACTCCAATATGGCCACAGAAATATGAAAATTGGTCACGGGATGGATAATAAAAAATTTTCAGATATAGACCGTACCAGCAAGTTTCTGCTGTGGTGGGCTATGTCAAGGTGATACACAATGCCATATTGATATATAAAGAAACGCAATGCAAGGATTATCTCAAGCATCCGTCCCCTTATATTTGTGTGTTTGAGATGTTCTTGTTCTCCATCCCACCAAGATTCCCAACTTTTTTCATTGGGAATCCCAATACCACCACGATTGCCCATCCACCTCTTCCAATCTGTCCAATCATCAACTGTTTTTTGCCAGTCAAAACCAGAAGGGTTAAACACAAAAGGAGCAAACAACCAGGATCCAACTAGAAACCACATGGAGTATGTGATAAACCAATATAGATTTGAACTGCCATACGATTCCCCATAGACTTGATACAGGACCAATAGTATAAACAGTTCTAATCCCTTCACAAAATGACTTCGTGAGTAAGTCCTGTAATTCTCGGCAAACTTCATATGGAAAACAACAAACCCACGACCAGTAGCTCGGTATTTAGAACCACCATGCAAAATTGTTCTCCCAAAGTAATGTGCCTTAGTCCCAAGCTGGAATGTGAAAAATACTGAGGCCAACTGCAACTGCATAATAATGAAATCTCCAAGAGCAGTGCGAAACCCTTTCTCCAAGCCAATTTCCATAACCATGGGTAGCACTAACAATAAGCCCAACTGAAAAACAGACTGGGTTGCTAAGGCCTCTTCAAGTGCCTTGCTTTGACGTATGCTTGGGCTTGTCAAAATTTCCTTTTCTAATCCACTCATTACCACGTACAAACGCCCATATAAGAATACATATACAGTGAGCACGGTTATCTGAAATGACAAAGTTACAGATCCATTAAAATATAGTCATTGCATCATGGAGTTTAAGCAGGATTTATTGGAACGAAATCTTGCTACAAAAACCAACAAGAAGACAACTCCTTGTCTAACTAGCTGCAAATCCTTTTTATAAAGTGCAATGCCAAACTCTAGTTTCATATGTAAATAATGTCATGAATTTGATCATTAAGGAATATAATTTTTATAAGCCAAAAAACTAAAGCAAGAAATAAGCCTAAAACTACTAATTTTGTGATATTGCTTTCAAAAAAGGAGATAAGCCGAGGCCTGAACCTCAAATCAAGCAAATACATTTCGAGAGCAACTCAGACCGCAATACCACAACAGTGTCAACTGCTTGAAATTTATTGAACAGATGACACAATATTGACAGCAGTTGAGAGAATTACGATCAATAAAATAATCCACTTTAATCCCTGAAAAAAACCCTGTCATACCCCAGTCACTTGACACTTAAGCAGCTTAGTCTTTTGTTGTGCATGATAAAAATGCTCTTTATTTCTCTTTAAGGGTAAAAGAACAAAGTGGGAAACATATAGCTAAAAGAAATGATAACTCTGACAGAAGTGTTGGGTTTCTAACAGGAAGTGGAGGTGAAATGAACTTTAGTTCTTTGATAATTGGTGGAAAAACTACGAATATACAAATATCATCCTCAATTCAATTCCGCCAACACAAGATACTACCCATTAATGTTATTACTATTTTCTCGTTCTTCCATTAAGTAAAAGATTTCACTGACAATCTACCGATAGGGCTAAAACAGAAACAGGTTAAACAATAAGAGATAGTTTTGCACAAAGAGAATAGTTCAACATACCATGCTACTAAAGTAGAAACCAACTGTTGTAAAATAGAATGACAGCATTCTGTAGAAGTCAAACCGGCGTCCAAGTCGATAAACATCACGACTAAGGGTCTGTTCTCCATTTCCATTCGCAACCTTCGCTTCAAAAGATGATATCTGATTCATTCCCACATCACGCCCCTTGCCTACTTGTATGTATTCATGATGTGTCACATATCCCCCGCGAAGAGTTGAATTATACCCTGAAGAGATTGATATGTTTAATCTTCAGTCTTCCTGTAAGCCAGTAATATTCAGAAGATGTGAAACTTACCTGCAAATACATCCTCGCTCAAGTTTATTATCTTTGAAGCTTTACTTATGCCACCCCTTGTTATGTGAAAGATCCTATCAAATATATCAGGATGACCATAGTGGAAACGGACCCTGTATAGTTAGATGGAACATTTAATAGATTATTAGTTAACAAGTGCATAAAATAAGTCAGATTGTTAAAAAAAAAAAATTACACCAGATTTTATGAATGTATAATATAATATTTGGAATTTTACAAGAAATGATATATTTGGTAGTTTGATTCACAAGAGAGCATATACAGATTGTTCAAATCAGCAAAGTGCCAAAATAATGTGGAGAATTTGCAATAGTTCTTTGTTTCCTTGGGCTTAACTAGTAGTTTGCTGGTGTACAAAAAGAAACTAGATTCATCATCCTCAATTTCCTTTGTGGCAGTAATTTTTCCCTTTTTGGTTCTTTAAATGATCATGAAAGCATATATAATATATAAAAGAAAACAATACAGTTCTTACACTTGACTTCAAAGTTCACAATTTTAGTGTAAAGATGTATACAGTTTAAGTCCAACAGCACAATGGCTTGCAACTATAGTTTATGATTCAATATATACTTATAAATCAATGAACTGCAACGAATCCTACATAATGTTTACAAATAATAAGGTGAAGATAGTAATGCAAATCCAAACAATTAAAGTATTAAGCCTGACACTAATTTTTTTTTTTCTAAAATAATAATAATAATCAAACTACTTATGACATAACAAGGACACTCCGAGTGTTTGAAACATACTAAAATTCACTCAAGGCTCAAGCTAAATCCAAGATTGCCTAGATTCCTTTTATGAGATTACTCATGCTAATACAACTATTTTTACCATCTTCTATATTCTTGTAAATATCAAATAAACTATACTCGAGAAAAACACATTTTATGTTCAGGAATTTTTTTTCTTGCTGATCAATTTAATGCAGTTTGACATAATATTTAGTGCAGTTTGACAGAGAAACCAAGCCTGTCAAAATTTTCTCCAGTTCGAAGCTTGTATTTGTAAAGACTGTTGAATTTTGTTCTAAAACTAAAAATATGTGGAACTCAAGTATATATATAAAGTTATTCAGATGCATTTATAAGCAAGGCGGGAGCTCTGTTTCAGCGACACAAAACAATGTGCTGAATTTCTAGGCATAACATGATCATATGGACAAATTTAGTCCTACAGCAGTTTAAGAAAAGTAACTGTTTTGTTTACCTCTCATCTCCCCCTCTTAATTTCCCCAGCAAGTAACATTCCAACTTATTATACAGCTTCAAAAGAAATGTTCTTATAATCTGGTAACTAAAGAGAAGGAGAAGAAGAATAGGAAGGAAATACTATATAAGCTTTTAAAAAAAATCTATCCAAAAAGAAGGTTCTAGTGAAATGCAGATGAAATGCCATGCTACATGCATTTATTTATTAGCGAGTTTACCTCAAAGGATTGGCCAATATACGTTGGCCAATAGTAACAAAGCTAGTCTCCTGATTGGACATAAACCAAGCAAGTGATGAAACACTGTAAAATGAAAAGAAATAATTAAGCATGCATGTTAATTTGCTGGAATGAACATTATTTGGTAACCGTATAACACCACCAAAACAATGGAATTTAATTTTATCAGTTTTCCTTGTATTCTTCAGATTTTTCTTCTGACTTGTTAATTCATTGATTACTAATTTTTTATAGCAAATACCTCGCTGGAGGTTTACTGGCATATAAAAAATTGATAGAATTGGACTCTGTTAATTGTGGTTATTTGTTTTTAAATGGTTAGTATACTTATCTAAATAAAACAGTATACTTGCATTTGAGTTACTGTGATCTTATATCATTTAGGGCATTATTTCATTTGCTTTGGAGTAACCGGATTAGTCATTCTCATTTTAGTGATACTGTGCACACAAGGGCCAATTTGAAAAAGACAAATCAGAAAATGCTTATTTGAAAACCCAATAACTGAATAACAGAGTTGAGATAGTTTAACTCAGTTTGTTTTGCAGATATTCATTATGGTTTGGTTGGTTTCTAGAAGGTGGATTATTATCATTACAGTAAAATTTTGAGTGGGGTGTTGACAAAAACTGACTCAACGCTAGTAACTTGCTAGAGCACAAGACTATTTCTTAATGCTGAATTCTAAAATCCGAACTCAGAGAAATAAAATAATTTCTACAATTAAAATTATAAAAACAATGATTACACATACCTTCCAGTAAATATGTGCTCCCGCAGACCTAAAATTGTAGGTTTCCGAGGCCCACGACGATCTTTTATGAATTCCTCCAATACATTTCTCATTTTGAAAGCTTCTTCAAAGTAGTTATCCTAAAAACAGAGTAAATCATAATCAATTAGCTCAAAAACATACTTTACAGAAGAATGTATAACAAAAAGAAGTTTGTAAGCCACCTGATTCATGTCTATTGTCTGAAGAGCTTCTCCACGAGTAAAAATAATAGCATGATTCTGATTCTCAGGTTTACCTTCACCAATCTCAGCTGGGGGACCTGGGAGCTTAACTCTGTATATTTCCTGCCAATGTAAGAAGTGCCTCATACTAAGATGATGTTTATGGGTTTGCAAAAGAAAAGGAGAGCAGTTTGCAAATAATAGCAACATTAGGTTTTATCAAAAACACACAAAGGCCTATTGCTTTTAGATTTTATGAACACCACATATTCAATGTAACCAGTATATGTTTGAAGGTGCATAAATTAGCAACATTAAACAAGGAAAATCATAGTTAAATGATATCTGCAGTAATGAATGGGAGATAAAAAAGCAAATGGCATTAACAAATGATACTTGATTTACATTTGTGGTTTTGAAGAAACTTGAGATATTTGGAAAAAAAAAAGTTATGAAAACATAACTCAAATGCACCTCAGAGGAGGGCTACACCCAAAGTCAAATGGCACATAACCAAAAATAACAACAAAGGGTCAAACCAGCATGACTTTAGATAATTTCAAGAAAGAAATTCTGGAAGAGAGAAAAAGAAAAATGGAAATCCCACTCTGACATAAGAAATTGGAATAAGTACATAAGAAAAGGTCAAAATAATGCAAATTACAGAAAAGGAATCCTAAAATAATTTCAGAGACCCAAACAATAAGTCAAACTCCACCCTTCCCAAAATTGGCATCTAAAGTGACCCAACCTGTATCCACTCAAACAGCCCAATTACCACCTCTTAGTGTAGGATCCTGGCTAAGCACATCCATTGAGGCTCATTTCTTAGACTAATAAATTCTAGTATCTCAAAAATCTTATTACTCAGAAGTCAATATGTTAAATGAATGGTGCAGTAGCTAAGTCCTGCATCATCTTGACATTTATTGCTTAAGCATCCAGTAGTGCATTCCATGGTAACTGAAAATCAAACATTAGCTCTTTCAAAGCAGCTAATTTGTAAGTCCCCAAACAGAATGTCCTTGCCACATTCCACACACCCCCCCACCAAAAAATGCATTCATATCAACCATAAGTCATAGATAGGTGACGAAAAATTCCCTCTAAAAATGAATTATTCGTATATCTAATTCATTATATTCAACATCAGCTATTTCTTATGACCATAGTTGTGCTTCTCAATTTCTTCAATATCACACCATCTAGACCCCGCATAAAAAGTGAAAAGGTCATTCCACTCTCATCAGTTTGACACCCCCATATTTCTGAATTTAGATGCTAATTTTGGAACAGGAATTCAAAGAAAAGAAAAGAAAAGCGCTATTAGTTGTTTCCAAGGAACTCAAGAAAACAGTTTAGACATGCTGCTACTAGATATTGGCAATCACTTCTCTGCACCCATCGCCTAATGCTTCAGAAAAGTCTTGATCACTGCTCAATCTGTGCCATTTTTATGGTATAATTGCATAAAAGATAATGCTAAAACCCAAAGCACAAATTACCACTGAACTAGCTGTAGCAATAGAATTTACCATAATATGAAAACCAGAACCACCAACCTAAATACTAAAACTTCCAGTGCCCATTATTTTTAGAGCTGGAGAGATTGTTGAAACTTGCCAGCCAAAGTCTAACTGTAAATCCTAAACAATCAGTAATCATTTCTATTTAGATAGCCTGGAAATATAATTTAGGAACAGAACTCTCTTTGGATCTGTGTAGTGCTATCCATATTCAGGTTATCCAATACTATTCTTCTTTCACCACAAAAAAAATTTAGCACACAAAACTGATGAAAAGATGCAAACAATCGACATGCGCAGGATCTATTGACTGTGGACTTGCATTATGTGAGAAATCAGAAATATGGTCTTTTGTAAAACTAAGCTCCTTTGACCTATTCAGCAGTCTCTTTAAAATTTATCTAAATGTCCCACCATTTCACTCCAATTAGAGAGGAGCATATAGTAGTTATGCCCAACAGGATGAATTTGCCCAATGTGACCCAACCAGTCGTCAAAAATTGATGTTACTTCTCCAATCCTATGACTCCAATTTCACACTACCGTGAGTCACATAAACTATGGTCTGTAACAATAATGATGATGGATCAAATACAGTGAGTTCGAGAAGCCCACCACATCCTGAATGATCCACCAAATACTAAATGAATAATTAAAATTGACTTTTCTACAAGACGGACTTAAAATCACTTATACTGGTCTAGTCCAATTAAAATATAACAATAAAATGACCAACTTCCATTTTCAACAAGGATTCTCACCGACTCCTACCAGATGATAATGATGTTTGACTTAGCAGTTCCAACAAAATAAACCTGAAATGTAGCACCTCTTTGCAAACTGTTAGGCCCTAAACTTTAGAAGATTATTGAAAACCCTGATTTAAAACAGTCGTCACCAACAAATATTTCACAGGAGATAAAAATTGGTGTTAGCAGAAGTATCTAATCAGAGTTAGGAAGCAAAAGAATTAGTTTCAATACCTCATCCAACTTATCACCTCCTTTGACAAGAACAGAGTAATAAAACTTTTGAGATATTCCATTCACCGTCTCCTCTCTTTCATCAATGTAAGCAACACGTAGTGATGGATATCTGCAGTAATTTTGCAACACGAAAGACGCCATTAATCTTTAAAGATTTGAACAATTAAAGTTCACAATAAAATCAAGAGTGGTTTTAACTTACGCTAACATGAGATTTAGAATGTTACTGTAACAACTCCTTTCTCTAGCATCAGTGGATTTTTTCTGACTCCCATAAACTTGACAAGAAACAACATAGGTGAACTTTAAATCAGCTAAAGCTTGTGCACGATCGTTAAAATCCTTCTGATGAATCTGATCCTGCTCATTGAATTCCTTCATGTGGCTCGCTGGGAAAAAACAGCAACTAGTTTAGTAAAGCCAGAATGCACCTCAAAATGTAATTAGAACAAAAATTCTGAAATTCAGAATAGCAGCACTATATCAGCAAACTGAACAACCATTGTCTCCTGCAAATTCCAAGTAGCACTGAACTTCCAAGGCCCTCTTGTAGTACATCATTCCCCTCACTGGCAGAAATATTAAATTCATGATATAGCTTAAGTGAGATGCAGAATAGAAATGAAACCAAAAAAAGATGGCTTGCAATCACTAATATTAAACCTGTTCTGGCAAGTGTCTGCCCCCTGTAGGATACCCAGTGACGAAGTGCATCTGCTCGTTCTTTGTTGGTGTAGTTGAGTTTCAGATCAGATGTTCGTTCCTCAAAATTCTTCCACTCATCTGGAAAGTGGTTAATGCTGTTTGTTCAGTTTAGACCATCATAAAGAGATATGAGCATAATGCTGCAACAGACTGAAACTCACCACGATATATTGTCTGGAGGTAGAACAAAGTTGATATCCCATCTTCATTTTCTTTGTGAAGGTCATCATCAGAATAAAGAACATCTTCTTTGTAATATGGAGTCAAGACACTAGTATATAAGAAAGACGCATAATGTCAGAGCTACAAAAATCGAAAATCAGTAGCCATAGATTTACTTATAAAAGTATCAATCTTTGTTTGAAAGATGCATTTAATCCAATCGTGTTATATATGCAGGTTATAAACATGAATCATTAATTGTGCAAGGGTAATCAATTAGACAAGCATCAAAAAACAAATTTTGAAACATTAACACATGAATTTATCACTTCTTTGTTTTTGAAAGGATTGCACCGGAAAGTCATAATTGATGTTGACAAACTTATATATGTCAACAATGGATGCATAAATAACATTTCTTTCTCATTTTGCAATAGATAGCATGTCTTTTTACAAAAATGTTTTGCTGATTACTGACCTGAAGGAGAGCATGTCTCGAACTTTGGGTGCAGGTGGCAAGTTCATAAATAGAGAATTTGCAAAGAAAGTGATACGACGACGAGCTTCCAAGTTCGAAGGTACATTTATGGCAGATTCCTTTGTGGTCAAAAGCAAATGAAGCCTAACAACCTTAGCAGACATTTACAACAGGTTAAGAAATCGAAATCTTCATACAAAATGATAAGGTGACATAAGGAGTAAATTTTGAACAGTACCTTATCCCTCCAAGATTTGTTTTGTGTAAGGACAATATTTATCTTTCCAAACCTCTGCTCTTTCTTGCTATTTTGATCATCCATAGAGGTAGAATGAGCTCTTTCCAGGATTCTATGACAGCAGGAAAACCATGGGAAATAACTTAGTCATGGAATGTTTATTTCCAAATTAATTTTATTTCTCCAATATGTTTGAAATTTTTAAGCACTTACTCATGGCCATGAGTCATAACATCCTGAGTGATAATTTCTATAATATCCTGAAGAACATTAATTATCTGAGATTTGTATGCATCAACATCTTCATAATCACCTAGCTGTCGACATATTACCGTGAGCACTGGATTCTGAGAAATGCTAAGAATTGGAGCAAATTAAGGGAAGAAAACAGTCATAAAAAAATAAAAAATAAAAATATACCAAGACTTTTAGAAACATCTCCAACTTTTCGCTGAGCAATGGCAACCCAACCATCCGGAATTCATTCAAAAATCTCTGTTGTTGGATGCTCATGTCCACTTCATAACAAATGTATCTCACAATTCTTTTTTCAGAAGGGGCAAAAGGGGAAAAAACAACTTATGAGGCTCATAAAGAAATGGGGTAAAAAAATCATGATGGCATATAAAAAAAAATAACAATAATAATATATAGCAAGGTTGTATCAGAGGTTATCCATGGGATTAAAGCTTAGAAGATGAATACTGCTTACTGCCTATCTGCATCATCTTCCAGAAGGCCATAAATTATGTCCCTCAATGTCTCATAGGCCTCAGTTACAGCAGAACGCATATAATCATCCATTTTCTTGTATAACTCAGCATCTTCCTTCTGCCTGAAATCTTTTGCCATGTCCAAAGCAATAGGAATCTAACATATCAAAAGCAAGGAAATAAATTACAGCATGAGAACAGTGTTGGCATTACTATTAACAAGAACAATAGGTCAAAGTTCACACCTTGCTAGCAAGTAAAAAAGGAGGCCACTGGACAACAGTTACATCACTTGAAGAATAAGGTATTGGTACAAGTAGCAAGTCTCTTTCACTGAACATTGTCACGTAAACAAAATTATCAGGAATACAAAAAATAACGCATTAGCCATATTATATAACTTTTCAAGTCAGAAGAATCTCAACTGGTTGTTGATCAAATCTTCCATTCTCATAGAATTGATAAACTCATTCCACACCAGAGAAAAATTTGCAATATTTTTCTTTTCAATTGACTCATCCTGCCAAGGATAATTGCTACTTCAGAAAAAGATACAGTACACCATTTTCCAGTTGAAAGCTATGCAAAAATACACAAGGAAAACAAAAATAATTGCATCCATAACATGTTTTCTTAAAAAAATAAAACACATAGAAAAAGGAAAATCTGCAAAAATTCCAGATAAAAAAGATCAAATTCTAGCTCTATTACAATTGTTACCAGGTATTTCCTTTCATAATCTTCATTTGCTGATGGCACAAGATGGCGACTGAAAGCTTCAGGAACAGATTCAAATCTAGATCGCAACATCCCAAGTGTTCGTATCTGGAAAGTTTCAAAGGCTTATAATAATATCTGGTATATAAACCATGATAGCATTGCCAATTACAAAATTTAAAAAAATAATTCAAATTTGTAATGATTACAGCCTATGAAGCACAGACACTTCAATTGTATAGATTGTCACATTTCTAACACCGACCAAAACGTCATGGGTGCGTTTTGTAATTTTCAAAAAATTAGAAGTGCATTTTTTTAAGCTAAAAACACATTTTCCCTTCTAAACACCAATCATTATTCAGTAAATTTGATTGAATATCATTTTTGTTAAATTTTATATGAAAATAATGACTTAAAATAATATTTTTGAATTTAATTATTTATAAATTTACCCCAATATTTTTAATATTTACACGTTTCACCCACATGTCCGTGTCCTAATATTTTTATAAATGTCGTTTTCTAGTGTTTGTGCCCATGCTACATAGATTATAGCACTCAAAAGGATAACTTGAAAAAATATATATATATATATATATATATATAACTGAATGAGAAAAAGCTGCTTACCTCACCCAAATGGCTGAAGGCTCCATGAATACCCCCAAAAAGTGTGGAAAATATGGCATACCATATTTGTGCATCCATAAAATAAACCTAATACGCTAATAGAAATTATCATAGACAGCATACTTGAAGGCAAACACCATCGACAAACAAATGAACTTCACAAATTTTTAATATTGAACCTCAAACCAAAGTCACTTTATTCAGCCCTTGAATTAATTGCTTTTGTGACATTCTCTGAATTAACAGATATGAAAGGAGTGAAGCAGACACACAGAGATTTTCTTTCGAAGCTTTTAAAATGAAGTTTTTTCTTTTGATTAGATATTCATATGGTAAATTGAAAACATAAATTGAAAAAAATATATATAAATCACACCATTTGAAAAGGTTTCTTATGACATCTGTAGTGCACAACCCCAATCCATATCAATTCATAGAAGTCTTAATCCCTAACCTGCTGCAATGCTAAATCTCCTTCTTCAAAACTCATGTCTTTTTTCAATAATGTTGGACCAACATTGTTCATTGTCGATCCCTAGGTCAGCTGTTTAAATACTAAGTTGAAATCCACTCATGGACACAATGGATGGAAGATAATTGTAAATAGCAATTTTTGTATTTTATTGTCAAACTGCTGTCAGTGTCAACTACTCTAAAAGGATGTCCCTATTGGCTAGCAGAGCATGCTGCTACCTAGCAATACAGATTTTGTACTTCAGTCTAGGAGAAGAAATTTAGGATGCTAGGTTTGACAGAACAGCAATTCATATTGTGGTCAAAAAATATAATGGGGTCTGAGAAACTTGGCTATTACTCTTCATTAAATCATATTGGACAGCATCAATACGTCCTAAATTCCAGATGCTATGGCTCTACCCTAATTACCTCTTACCTTTTATAATATTTCATTTACAACTCCTTTCTTAATTATCTTCTTTTTTCCTTCCCTAATTCTTTTTTCTCAATCATTTCAATCAAAAACCGAATATTTATTTCCCTTTTTAAGCTGTCATCAATAATTCTTTTTATATTGTATTCCCTAACATCAAATTAGAACTCAATTTCTGGAATTGAATGGTTCAGGGGCTGAATAAAAAGCAACTTTGGAAGAGGCAATCAACTTAGAAGTAAGATCATAAAGTTCAGAGGGTTGTTAATGGTTTTTGCCCTTAAAGTTTGTTAGAAATTGTCATGCAGTTCTTTTACCAGGACAATTGGAGCCCAAATAGCAATAACCACGCCGATGTTATGGGTAACTACAACAGTTTCATAACATGACTTAGTACATTATGGCCATAGGAGAGGGGAAAAAAAAGGTAGAAACAGAAACAGAAAAGGTGAAATATTACCATTTGGAAAAAATTCATGCCATTGATAGTTATCAATATGCATAGCCATGATCAGCTTTGTTGGTCCCACCAAAGGCAGTATCTATCAACAACATGTAAATACAGCTTTAAGACAGATTAAGGCATGAAATAATCCAAGAAACAAAGCGCTCTATGTAAAATGAAATGGGGACCTAAAGAATAGATAGCATGGCCAATAAAAATATCTAAAGCTGCAGATCCATTAAAATAGGCCTTAATTCATCTTCTTATTACACCTTTAATTCTTTCATAGAGATTTAGAGAATTATATTTCATATTATTGAATGCTTCAGCATAGTACTCATGCTCCATTATTTATGCATGAAATAACCCACAATCGCCAATCAAGATTTCATGCCTACTTCTTGAACATATGAAGCACCTCTACACATAACAAGCAAGAGTAGAAGACCACATCAAATTCCCTGGACAGGAGGAAGTACACCTATCTCTACAACTTGTTTCTGAATTACATGAATCAAATTGAAATTTGCATTGATATGTACGGAAGCATGTGCATGTGTGAGCATATGACACAGAAAGATATCCAAACATTTGATTCCAAGCAAATAACAAAAATTTCAGTCTAAGCACAATCATAAGTGACATTTTAACTCAGATTGATGATGATTACATCCTAGTGACATGAACTCATTATGATCTCCAACTTATCAACAATTTTCTCTAAGTTCATTAACCTTCAATTTCTATTAGCCAAATGACTAATCTTTAATATGACTCCAATAAGATCATTATGCAAAATTTCCAGAAAGATGAAAAAAAAAATTCTTATGTACTGATTAGATGAGAAAGTCATATAACCTACTTGCAACTACCAAATTATTTTTGAAAAAAATTTTACTTGATTGTTATGTCTGAAATTTTACCAAAGTATAGTAATAGTGACTCTAATGATGTAAAAATTAGGGTTCAGTTATTTTACTAAAACGAGTTAGTGTGTCAAATTCACTCCAAATAAGATATTTAGGGAGAGCAACCTCCACATAGTAGCTAAACGCCAGCTTGCTGATTATCAGCATGATCCAGAACAACGTATACCTGAAAATATGAAAATGAGTAAATTAGTGAAAAAGGGGGAAAAAACCTCAGCTATAGTAGCACTAATGCACCAAAAAATCAATCAAAACTGTAAACAAAATTAAATGAAAAGAACAAGTATTTCTCTTACTTTAGAAGTGAGAACACATCTTCATGCATGCCTCTTCCTACATACAATTTTGGCTGCACATGAGGAAACAAATAGGTTTAATTTAAAAAGAAAATTAAATAAGCAATATGAACAAGCTTCTCTAGTTAAAGATGGCTGAGGTAAATATGCTTGCCTGAGCCCACCACATGATTAAAGTAATAATTCGCCAGTTTGAGCTCTCCAAGCTTCTCCGCAAAGGTGGAAGCACAAACATTATAGCAGCCAACACATTTGGTATCAAGTAAATTGCAACAGCATAATTATAAAATGACTGATTCCGCCAATCCCTTGCCCAATTATTGAAGAATTTTACAAGGCCTGTTGGATTCTGCACAGAACTAGAATAACCAATTGCCAAAACTACAGCCCACAAAGCTGCAACAGCAAACTTCATAAGGTATCTCAATATTTGGGTGGCTTTCAAGCTCCTCCAGGCATTAAGGCTAAGAACTATATCCAAAGCAGCTGCAATAAATAGAATTCATGAAGCCACAAAAACCAAATATAACTGGCTATAATGCTTAAAACTGTTGCATTTGTTTATAGTAGTAAAAGCCTGAATTTTATAAATTGTTATGCTTTCAATAATTCAGTCGGTATCCATATAAGGGCATGTAGTCAGCCGATTTAATAACCAAACTAAATATAATGTAGAACTGTTTAGCCACACTAAATTAAATGAATAACCAAACTACTGTCCATAGAAAAAGTTACAACGATGAACAATAAATCTGACAACAATAGGCGAATATGATAGATATTTTTTTTTCCAAATAATGAAGGAAATCAAAAGATCAAGCAAATGGTCTCTGTCATCACCTTGGCAGCCAATTATGCCTCCTGACCAAACCACAAAATTCAGTTCTTCATTTAGATTTTATAGTTCTAGTTGAGCTTTTATACTGTAAAAAGAGAAATGCTAAGCACAGTTGCTTTGAAAGGTGACTGTCCAAGGTGTTCATTTTAGTTGCTGAGGAAAGAGAAAAAATTGAAATAGTTATTCATTTCTTTCTTTGTCTCTCCATTTTGGTGCTCTCTCTCTCCCCTCACTAATCAATGAAAAAAACAGTGTTGGACAGTCACCTTTCAAGGAAACTATTCTCAGCATTCCTCTTGTAAGAAACAAATATGTATTTACTATTAGATTTGGGCTTGAGATCAGAGAATTGAGGAAAATGAAGTATATTGCAATTGTTTCTAATCGCTGGCTAAAGGACATAACTTGTTCCTATTATATAGAGCACTAGAAAGGAGCAATTAATAGTGCTCAATAATCTGAAAAAGGGGGAAAACAGGAATGGTGCTTGCAAGATTAAAATCTAGTGCTCATAACTAAATGATCTCTTTTCAGAGAGAGTTTGAAAAATTATATTTGAAGTTTTAAGTAAATAGTTTAGTTATTTCATTTAATTTCAAAATAAGCAGACCAATGACCATATCTCATTTAAAAAGACGAAATAAAATACTTAATAAAGTATCAAAAGATCAAAAACTACAATTTGTTATTCAACAAAAACATAGATAAGGAGTATGACTATCATATATAAATCATGAAGATAAAAAACAAAATACAACCCAAAACCCAAGTGCATGCATGCTAGTAGAATACCATAGACAAACACCAACAAAATAAATTAAAATGCTCCAAAGATCATTGATACCTTGGAGAAAATTGAGGAAAGCGTAAGTGACAAAAATGCTCAATACACTTCTAAAAACATCCTCATCAAAAAAATCAGTAATAGATCCAGATGTGTTCCATGCAACAATTACCATGGCCTGAAAAAACAAGTAGAAATGTAATTAATTCCTCATGGAGCATTTTATAGAAACCAAATTATAGTAGCATTTCGGCCACCTGAAAAGCCAGTATAAAGAATATCCACATCCGATCAAAACTTCTGTAAAGGTGCCAAAAAGTGCGGACTTCAACAAAATTTGTTTTAGGTTTTCTCTTTCCAGTACTAGCTTGGTTAGGTCTCTGCAACAAAAAAAAAATGGAACCACTTTTAGAGGAATACTGTACCCAAGCAAAACCTAGTAAAACCCTTCATAGGAGGATGCCAAAGATACATATAGTTATATACAAATTTAAGGTGACTTGAAGAAGGAAAACAAAAATTCCTAAAATGCTAATATTTTTCTAATATACAATAACTATAGCAAGCAACAGTAGAAAGGTTATGTTTTGTGCAGCACACGAGAGCTCTAACATCTACAGGTAAATCATACGTAACATGTCGAAGAAATTTGGTATAATCAGCCACGAACGGAGTAGTATGACCTTGTTCAATTTAATATCTTAATATGTTTACTCTCATTAGCTATCTTAAGGCAATCAGTAGTAGCATCCCCAATGTACCAATGTATTGGGTAAGGAGAACAAAAACGACAGTATGTTGGCAAGATATCCTCTTTTCAATGAATAAGAATAAACTAAAAAACAATTAACTGCCAGTTCAATCATATTAACTAGAGACATGTTCCAGTCCTGGAAGCATAAATACATAAAAACCAAGAAACTAGAATCAGGACCGTTGTTGTAATATTATTTCGGCATGCATATTTTTCTGTCTTGCTTCATCGTATGTGTCTTCTGGCATCCACTCTAGTTTATCCCCTTTTAACATTTCACAAATAGTTAAATGTTTCTGGCTAGTTTGAGTTAGAATTAGGGATTTGAATATTAGTGTAACGATATTGCACCACATTGTGAATTTTATCAAATGTTAACAAATTGACTTATATCAAAAATAAAATTTGAGCTAACAAAAAATAACAATATATTCTAGCCAAAATTCAGAATGAACACTTTTTTTATAATGAGCACACTGCTTTAGTCTTTTAAGGTGAGCAAAAAAGTGTATTGACAACAAATGTAACACCTCCTTACCCTACATTACAACAACGGAAAAAGACGATGTTACACGCATAGTTGTTAAAAGCGAAAAGCGCACCAAAGCGATAAGGGCTCTTATCGCCTAATGTGCAAGGCGCAAGGTGAGGCGCGCAACTGACGAAAGAAGGCGCACAAAATAAAATGAAATAAAATAAACCTAGAACTCATATCACAACATAACACCTACATAAAATAAAACCACAAACTTAACTCAATACCAAAGAAAAGCAATTAAAAGATCAAGGCATAATGTTCAATAGGCAAAACAATAAAAAACATGTGCAAAAGAGATAGTAAAAATAAAATAGTCTTATAAATAGCTAGAAGTCTAAGTCCTAGAGCAGAGTAGCACTATTATACTAATATTATAGTATGTATTTGGTGGTTTAGACGTGCACATATATTTCCAACCTGGATCACTTCTAGTATTATTACTACGAAGTGCACTCGAAGCACCAGCAATTGCCTCAACCTCCATTAAGTATTAAACTACATAAATAAACTATTGCATAATTTTTCAATGAATAAAAGTCATAAATACTTCATAAATCATACACAACATTACAAGGCAAAAGCACTGCCATTTTCAAATCAAATATCTTCTTTTCTTAAAAAAAAAAATCAAAAAACTTCTATAACACAGAATAGAAGCTCAAGGCACACCGCAGCAAGGTGCCAAGGCACACACCATAGTAACATCACCCGCCTTTGGGCTGCTCAAGGCGCCACGGCCAGCGCCTTTGACAACTATGGTTGCGCAACTTAATATGATATTACTTAGTTGACTAAGTTTGTTTTACTAGTTATAGCTTATTGGTTTTGCACAATTAGTTTAGTTTTATTAGCTTTTGCTGAATAACTTATAATTGTCATACAACCTATAACTGTCTACTTTAATTTTAAATGGGCATGATGACGTCTATTTTATGGACTTTCTATTATTACCTGTTTTAAAAACATATTACAAATATCACAATTTCAAATTCAATCTCAACCTCAATTCACAATTCGATCAAATTCTTTCAAATCAATGCCATCAATGGCTCAAAATTAACTTCTCAAGCAATTTGCTAACATAATTTTCTAGCTTTACATTAACTTCTAATTTGCATATCTTATCCCAAACGAGTCTTCCTTTTAAGGTATTAACAAATTTAGGTTTATTCTTCGTTTTATCCTTGATGTATTCTTTAATTTAAATTTTCATTTTGCGTGTAACTAAATTTACTTATGTAATTAATAAAGTTTGAAGTTATAAATTAATTAGTGCAGCTAGACTCAAAGGCTTTGGAAAGCAACAAATCTTCTTTGTTTTTCATTTTCTCAACATATGATTATGTGCCTTTTCTAGGAAGCTAGTAACTTGTGATAATAAGAAATCTCTTTCAAATAAAATAAGGGAATTTCCATTATGTGCTTTTCCATAGCTAAACAAATGTGGTTACAATGTCTATTTAGTAATAGAATTTTCATAATAATGGAAATATGCTCCTTTCTTCAAGGTTGTCAATTAGATTGAACACATATTCAAATAGTTATGTAATATGTCCACGCAAACTTCAATCTCATAATTTCTAAGTTGAAAAGTCTTTTAATAATTTCTCACGGAAAGCATTTTGCTTTTTTCAATCAAACATTGCATAGAAACTAGTAAGTTTTTGTTTGGAATTCCATAAAACAAGTACCAAGCAGGAGAATTTAAGAAATGTAATATGATGGGAGAAAGACAGGAGTTAACAGCATATTTTCAAATGGACAAGTAATATCCAAGGATGTAATACCTAACCCTAACCTTGTAGCATTACATAACAAATTTAGTATGTCATCATATCATAATCATACTTTTTAACTATTAAAAAATAAATGAAAAATATTTGGATCATTACACTATCAAATCATGGAACAAGGTGCAAAAGTCGATAAAGATATATTGTTGCATTCTCATGAGGCACAATCACAGTGATTGTCAAAATGGGTCATGACACATGAACCCGACATACGAAACACATAAATTTAGCAGGTTATTACTGAGCATATACGTGTTTGTGTTATAAACAGGTCAACCCATTTATGACACGATTCAAAACGGATCGTGTCACGAATTGACAAGCAAACCCATTACTTTCCGTTTAATTTTTGCGTGTCATGTCGTGTCAATCTCCCCCAACTCATTTATAACATACATAAATTTGTTAAAATATCAAGACTAATAGTGTCATTTTACAAAAAATAAATATGAAAATATTATTTTTGTGTCATGTTGGTCGGGTCATGTCGTGTTGAATGATCCAAAAAAACATAATTGTGTCGAATTTTATGACCTAAACACAACATGAAAGTTAAATGTGTTACACGTGTCGTTTGCGTGTAACTTGTTTAATTTTTGTGTCGTGTTCGTGTCAACCCGATTAATAAATTGGTCGAATTCGTGTTGACCCTAATCGTATTAGCGAAGTGGGTCGACACGACACGAACATGTTTGGCCAACCCAAATTGACACCCCTACAATCACTTCTGTGCATAGACAAAAAAAAAATTGGCAATTAATGTGCTATAACCAATGAGAGGAACAAAGAAAGAGATACCTCATTTGTAAGTGTCATTTCATCTGAATGAACAAAAAAATCTGATTTAAGGTCCATTGGCCACCCCAGCCTAAAACATCTATCAGACCTATAAAGATGGGAAAAGTCCAATTACTAGGTTGACTCAACTATATCAACAAAAAATAATGTTCAATCCTCTCACCAAAAGTACTCATTCAAATCATCATAATTTCTCCATCTTGAATGGCTTGCTGTGCCTCCTTTGTTTCTCTTAGCTTCCTTTTTCACATGAAATATAAAGTCATTTTTCAGACACAAACACGTAAGTAAATACACATATTACAACTATCATGGGAGTGAATTAGATTGGAAATTACCTTTCTAACAACCTGGTAAATTGGAGTTATAACATTCCTTAAAAAGGCTTCTGCATCAGGTGCTGTTGTTTCATACGACTCTCCAGTAACAGGATGGACATTGCTATACAATATTCCATACACCACATTTGCCATCTTAAACATGAGAAAAGAAGCATTACTTTCAAACAACATGGAGATGTGAAACAGAGAAATTTAACAAATCCCTTCCATGAGACACAATTCATTTTAAGTTCTATGATAAAATATTCACAAGTATGCAGCCATATATCTTCAAAATTCAAGAGAATTATGCTATCATAAGCAGTTTATTCCTCTAACTTGGTTAATTTTAATCAAAGGTCAATTACCCGAAAAATTTCCCATTTTACAATATGGCTTGTATGTTGGAATTAGCCAATTTCGTAGTTATTCAGTGTAATCACGGCAAGGCCACCAAATTCAATATAATTGCATTTCTAATAAACTTACAAAGAACAAAGATAAGAAACATATTGAAAGATTTTGTAGCCTATTAGGGTTATAAGTAGTATTGGTCAATCTATTGGCAGTCTGGCACCAATCATCAAATCATGTTCTTAAGAAGTTGTAGGCCAAAGAGTAGAAGTATTGACTCGCGCTATTACGAATCTTTTTAACTAAAAAAAAACAAAAAGGAAATATTTGACCAAGGAAATAAATTCATTGAAAAAGAAAGAAATGGAGATTCAAAGGGCATACCATGGATGAGAAGGAATCCTTCTAACAAGCTTAACAAACATCCTTCTAAATAAGCAAATGAAGGGGAAAAAAAAGGCTAAAGTCCTCTTATCAAGTTGGCAGAAGAAAGCCCCTTAAGAAGAATAAGAGAAATGAGCTCACAGAAGAACCAAGAAAACTCATCTTCCAGCATCAAATTAAAGGGCGTAGTCTAATTCTTAATATACGTCTCTCCATCCAAAGACTCCAAAAAATAGTCAAAACAAAATCCAAAGTAATTTTGGCCATCTTTCATGCCACCAAATTGTCTGCAGTATAAATTAATAAAAATCTTTTAAAAATTCTGTCCAAAAACATATAGAACCTCTATGGAGTTAGAAAAAAGTATATTCAACTTTTCCGACTTCCCTAATAGATTCAACATTTAAGAAATTTCTTTCTAAAGGATAACACAGATGAAAAGAAACAAACAAGAAATAAAAGCTACACTAGCACAATATGTGAATCGCCTAGAAAAAGGTTGGTATAATACTCAGGGGACTCATCATAGAAAGCCAAATACAACAACAATTATATGCCATCTATTTTGCTAATAAGCAATTTATACGAACTGAAAGGAAATCCAATTCAGAAATATATGTATTGTAAAAATGAAGAAACAACCCAGAATCTTCCTGTAGATCAAAAATCTAAGTGCTTTCAGGAAAACAATTAAAAAAAAATACACCTACATTGTGGAAGATGTAGCAAATGCATTCAGGCATGAATCTTATATTTGAAGCTTCACCCCAAATGAGAAGATAGAGTCCAATGTAGATAAGCTCTAATTGTTGTCTGTCAGAACCTTGGGGAAACCTGCAAAGTCAAAAGTAAAGCAAATACAGTAAGATATCATGCTCATATTAACTAAAGAAACAATTCGACATAGAAAAGATTACTTGCCTAAGATTTGATTTACAACGCAAGTAGTCGCACCATGAACGATAATTCTTAAATATTTTATCCATCAGTTGCTCTATGGTGCCACTATCAATCTAAAAAAAGCTTAAAATCAATCTTCAGAAAACAAAATACAAATATAATGTGAAGGGTGTATATGTGTGTGTGTGTGTATATATATATATATAAAGGAGTTATTGAAGTAACAATTTTTATTTAGAATTTACCACAGAATTATTTTCAGGGCTTTTCTTCCTTGCATCAATATTGGCCAGTAGCAATATCAGATGTTCCCTCTGATTTGCCACATTTCCTCTCTTTGATCCCCAAAGAAAATTCAAAAACATCATGTAGTCAGATAACTAATATCCATTTCACAATATGATATGGGAATAAAAAAGGCAGGAAAAAACAATTAATGGACATTCATAAAATTACATAAATTGTGCAAAAATAGCGCACAAATAAATTGTAAAGATAAGTTGTGAAATTATACTTGCAGCTAATCAAGGGTATTAATAAGATCATTATATCCTCCCATAGATACCCAGCACTTTGTGCAAATTCAGAGGGCATCTATTTTATTTCAAATCTGGGATATGTTACCCAAAAATGTCCCTAATATCCTCAAAATAAAAAACTACAATGCTTGTTTCATTCTCTATAAAGAGAACTCTAGTTAGTGAGAACCAGTATTCAAATCTGAAGAAAACAACTGTCTGCAAATTGCTCTAGTTATTTGTTCAGGACCTTGAATCTAAATGCTTTTCAAAGAAATCTGCCCTTTTCTAGGAATCTTGTGCAAATACATTTCCATTAGCCCTAAAGAGAGACATACTGATTTTTTTTTCCAGCACTTTTAAATTGCATTCTGCCCCCAATGCCTCATCAAAATTTTACTTCTAAAATCTACCCTTGCCTGAGTTTACACCAATGATAACAGAAGGGAAAACCAACATTGACATTTTCTCAAAGTAACAGCAACATTTTGAAAAAGTCAGAATTTTAATGAATAAAGATGTAAAATTCATGTCTGCAAAACAGCTTAAATATTATAGATTGGGTGCCTGTACATGTAGACTAGCTAGAGAGATAACTGACACAGATCCAGAGTTTACGGCACAATAGATGACTTGGACTCTGAAAAGCTGAGAAGATAAATTTAATATGCAGGTTACCTGAAATCCAAAAATAGAAGAAAGCCAATCAAGGATGTCAATGACTGATTTAACCCTTTCCTTAGGAAATTCATGAGAGGCATCATGTGCAGGATTATATCTGGGCTTGGGAAGATTATCCACATTCCGCAAAGCAATAAGTGCAGCTTTGATCTACATTTTTAGGGAATAAAAGTGACAATCATGGCGAATTTTAGGCATTAACTGAACCATGCAAATACCAAGCAAAACCAAAAAGACACACTTCACATGTCCAACCTCAGGAACTTCCATAATTGCAGGTTTTATTCCTGCGGCATACAGTGGAAGAATATTATAGTGCTCATACTGCTCCCTCAATCCCTCAACATCCCGAGCATACCTTTGCGTCTGTGATGAAAAAATAAATTTAACAGCAATTTCTAATTATACACCACATGCAAACAGATGCTCTTTGTACGAAGAAATGGAAATAACACGAACCTCAGCTTCAATTTTTGATGAAGGTACCACTGTCTTCAACACATCATACAATACTGCTGCAATTTGAAGAATTTTAACCATCTCCTCCCTTCAAGAATTAGCCAAGCGCAAAGAACAAGACCACTCAATTTCGACAATTGTATGAAAGGGAAATAAGCTATTATGAAATCAAGACTCACGGTTTTTTCACATATTGGCCTTCTTTTATATTATCAAGATAGAATTTCTGATAATATAACTGAATTTCTTTCGGATCAGTTCCTGCAAGCTGACGTTGCGTTTCAACTTCTTCCTACAACAAAGAGAATTCCAAAAAGTTTAAATCAATTTTCACCTTTGCTACAATGAAACTTAACTTGGAGGTTCCTCAGGATATTGGAACTTGAAAATTCAGTAATAAATAATTAAAATTAAGGACAAAAATTCATCAAATGCAGCTTATAAATGAACAAGTCTATCAACATGAGTAATTTCATTTAGGAAGGACTACTGAGGCTAGGATATCCACCCAAAATATAGAGGTTTTGATCTCCAATATTCCCACTAAAAGTTAAAATTTTCCTTCGTAGAGGAACCAAAGTGGACTCCAGATTCTGGAACTTTTATCCAAGTTAAGAGCCAATACTCAGAAGCCTTAGAAAACAGAAATAGATCACAAACATATAGCTTTTAGAATAAAAAGAGCTTGGACACATAGTCATTTCCTTTTAGACGCCAAGAGATAATGGGAAACAACCAAATTAAGTAGCTGCAATTAATTTAAGTACCTGGTGGTGATCTATGGCATGGAATATTGTGAAATGCAAGATCCATGAATATTGTCTAACATGTCAAATAGCAATAAAAGACCTCAAATAAAAAGAAAAGAGAAATAAAAGACAAGGTGACATGGCTTTACTTCATTAAGTTTCTTAGATGTTATAGTCTGCAATTCATTGATTGAAGTGAATAAAGTTTAGAGAATAGCACAATAGGAAATATATCATGCTTTCTTGAGACATTTGTCAATTGCAGACTACAACATCAAACAAAAAGAAAAGAGAAATTAAAAAAAAAAGGTGATATGGCTTTAGTCATTAAGTTTTCTCAGATGTTAAAGTCTGCAATTGACAAATATTTCAAGAAGACAAAAGATATTTCCTACTACATATTCCTCTAAACTTTATTTACTTCAATTGATGAAAGGGTTAAAGAAAACACAAACCCTAGGCCTAATTTGGTTAAATATAAATGTTACCTCTATTGCCCACATCATTATAATTTGAATCCTCAACAATTTAAATATTCCATCTCGAACCGTGATCAAAATTCTCTTCCCTTGAACTCTCCATTATTTTAAAATAACTTAGGTTTTTAGGTTCAATGTACATAGGGATGTCAATGTGATCATTATTTGAAAAAAAAAAAAAGAAGGAAGAAGACACCGAGTAAGTTTACCCAAAAACTAAGCAATCATCCAAGCATAACAATGACGTACAATTATAAAAATTAAAATAAGCTTAAAATTAGTATAAATATAAGGGCAATTTGCATTAAAAAAAACCTTAAACTTTCACTTTTATATCAAAATAATCCTATTTTTTATTTTTTAATAATTAAATATACATACTTTCAATTTCATATCAAATGTAGCCTCGGGAGAAATTTAGTTTGGTTTAGCAGTGACATGACACTCCAATCCTATTTTTTATCCAGTTATATAGACGGCCCCCATACTGAAAATACGTCTACATTGATATAGTTATGTCTTTATAGATCTAGTCTGCACACAACTAATTTTTAGCAGATATATTTATATCTATATAAACTTAGAGCCCTTTAATATCTATTTCTACGTAAATTTATGTAATTTTTTAACTATTGTCACACTATTTTAAAAAAACTGTCATATTAATTTTAAAAAATAAATAACACATATACATATTAATACATGTCAATAGTGCCAAATTAAAAAAAAAAATTAAGTTCGGAGTATCATGTTACTGTCAAACTAAATTAAATTCCTCCCGATGTTACATTTGATATAAAATTAAAAGTATGCATATTTAAAAGTTAAAAAATAAAGAATAGGATTATTTTGATAGAAAAGTGAAAATTCACGGTTTTTTATAAAATTTGCCCTAAATATAATAAAGCCTGTTATTATGTGTGATTCACTTCAACCTTAGAAGTAATAATTTGGAACCTTGAGTTCAATGCTTAAGGAATTTTAAATCTAAAATGAAGCATCCAATTATTTCTTCAACTTTGAAAGCAGTTTGTATAATTCTGGCCTAAAATTCTTCTCTATCATAAAGACAAGGAAAACTAAGATTCTTTGATATTGCTCATCTCGAAACTGCTTCACAGTGCCACATCTGCATTGCAAGCAGTCCATAATCTTGCCATTTCTTAACAATTTGTAATCTTTAACCATCCTCCCTCGGCCAATTCTACTTGTGCATGAATTATTCTACCTTTTCTACCTTCTGAAAACCAGTTCTAAGCTCTAGTTTGCAAGCTGTCCCACATCACAGTCTAAAAGAAGAAAATTTATAACACTGCAAACAGACATGTTTGCACACCTACAATGAAATCCTAGGTAACTACCAACAAAGTTTAATCTTCACTCATATTTTAACAAAAGAAACAGACAGCAATGAATGAGTTCTACCCTCTCAAGCTTATGCAACAGATAGGTCTTGAACTGGCGAACTCCTCGCCCACTTGAGTTAGGATCCATCTTATGAGCCTTCTCAAGAGCATGGAAGCGGCCTAATAAGAAAATGTAAGATTAGATTAGAAAGGAAGAGAATAAACACTTAGATTTTGCCAAACACCAGGCATTTTCTGTCATGCATAATACATGACAGTCATCAGCAATGGATCACCATAGTTCAAAAAATAAAAACATCACAAAGAAGTTAAAAAGATCACTCAATTTCTAAGTACACACCCTAAGCAAAATTTGAATTTTAAAATTATCCAAACATCCTCTTTATCCCTGTAGAATAAGTTCCAAAAATGTAGCATATCTCCAAAGCAACTCTCTAGGATGAACTATAAATTTAGCCCCTAAAATTTGATCGAAAAATTTTTCAGACCACTAAAGTCCAATTTTCACCAATTAAAATCATTAATTTCAATATGTTTTAACTAAGTCACTAAGAGAAATTTGATCTATTTCAATTCGAGGGTTTTTTCTCCAACTAGGCATCAGTGTTGATAGTGTTTATGATAAAATGTATAGAACTAGTTGTAAAAAAGAGGTAATAAATTTTTAACTACTCTCTAACGTTTTCAAGCATATAATAAATTACGGACCATTTATCGGTCACATAAGGCAAAAGAAGAAATAAGTAATAGCAAAACAAACAACTATTTCATACCTCTTGCAATTTGATTTTTTTTTTCATTAGGCTCCAACCAGCAGAGTGTATGCCAATAAAAGAATGTGCCAGAAAGATGGTAAAAGGCAGTACAGTACAAGAAGTGAAACATGTTTTAAAATCCACATCATGTATACGAAATGGTACAGCAAACAGTTTCTGTAGCCCAATTCTTCTTTGCACTAGTTGAATTTTTAATCACTTTTTCAACGTATCCTAAACACCAAAAAACGCAGAGGTATTTTCTACCAAACAATGGGAACCTACACTTAAGTTCATCCCCCACTATTTATTCTTCCTCTTACAGCTTAATAGCTGAAAATCAAATAACGTTTAAAAGAGAGGTATGGTGCATGTAATTTTCTCATTTAATTTTGCTTTGTTGTTATTCTTCCATCTTTTATAATAGGAGAAATTATGTCGGATGAGCTTAAACGTAACAGACTAGCACATAAAGATATGTGGAATTAAGCATCAAAGAAGCAAAAAAAATATAACAGTTCAATTGCAGTATAAATCTTTTACTAATGGTGGTTGTTTTAGCGGGAAAATGCAAAGCAGTAGTAAGAATGGGTAGGCAAAAGCAACTTACATAGATAAGCAACTCTGCGATTATCCTTCTCAACCTCATTTGCAACGCGGAGAATAGGAACAATAACGGACATAGAAGATGGGACAAGTTCACTATCAAGAACAGAAGGATCCTCATCCTGTAAATCAACCATCATCGTATGAGCCCGCGTCATCCGGCGAGAAAGCGAGCGAGGCGGGCCGTCATTCTTGGTCCCGCTGGAACTGGCCATGGCGAATCAGCGACAGTGACAGTGACAGCCAGAATTGGGGAAATGAATAAGAAAATGAAAAGTAAAATAATGGAAGGGAAGGGTTTGATGGGAGTATAAAAGAGAAAAGCCATATCCATCTTTTTGGAAAGGGGAGAAAGAGAGATACTTTGGGTGTGAAGTGGGACAAATTGATTGCTCTGATAACAAGAAAAGAATGGAATTAGGGATTGGATTTTGGGATTTCTTTATCAGTAAGTGCTTTTGCTTTTCGGCAGATTAACAAATCAAACAATTTCGTAGCGCTGTTCGTCTAAGCTTTTGTTAGCTGCTGCTTTTTGGGCTTATGTTAAAGTAACTGTCGTTTGCTTCGTCGCCAAGTCTTGAATCGGAGACCGAACCCGGAGAAGAGACGTTCTTTCTTTCTTGGGAAAAGTTCAAAAAACAACTAGTTAGTTTAAAAATGTCTTGAATCGGAGACCGTACGTGATTTTTTTTTTTTTTTTAAATAGTTACTATGCTTTTCGGCATCGTTAATTTTAATTTCATATTATTAACGGGCATTAAAAAATTTCAAAAAAATTTCAAAAAATATGTATACAAGTTTTTATTTTTTGCAATTTTAAATATGTAGTATTTTTTTTTTATAAAATAAGTACTATAATTTGCGTCTTTATTAATTTTAAGTATATTTTTATAATACTAAATATGATAAAAAATAATAAAGTTTTCAAATCAACTTGAAATGATTCTAATAATGAAAAAAGAAAGAAATGAAGTTGTCGACATTTGTTTCATGACACTTAAAAAGTTTTATACTAATGAGTTAACTTAATAACTTAATCTTGCTCATAATAATTATGAAATGGTGTATGTTATTGAAAAGTTGAAGTATAAGTGTGAAACATAATTTTTTATAATTAGTTCATTTAAAATATTAGTTAGAACTTCAGAATAAGAACTTGAAAAATTAAAAACTTCTAATGAAAAGTTAATTAAATATTTGATACGACGATTCTTATTAATTTCATCAGAAATATGGAATTGGCAAATTATCATATGATTCTTTATTACTTAAAACACTAAAATCATCTCAAGTTACTTTGAAAACTTTTTTCTTTTCTTTATTGTCCTTATAAGTGTTAGAAAAATATCCTTAAAATTGTCAAGAACACAAACCACAATACTCATTTTTCACAAAAAAAAAAAATATATATATATATATATATATATTACGTACTTCAAGTTAGAAAAGTCAGAAACTATATGCCTATTTTTTGAACTTTTCTCTATATTTTTTTAACGCTGTTAAGAGATATACTTAAAGTTGCAAACAGCACAAACTACGGTACTTATTTTACACAAAAAAAATATAACGTACTTAAACTTGCAAAAGTAAAAAATCACAAGCCTGTTTTTTTTAATTTGCCCCTTCTTTCTTTTCCCTTTTTGTTAAAAACCATTGTTGATGCCTATATTTTTTATTTTCCTTATTTTGATCTCTGACAATTTTTATTTTATTCATTCGGCTTTCAAACTCTTAGGTCTTATTTGGTTTAGCTGTTAAATATAGTCGGTGACTTATAGCTTATTAATATTAGTATTTGGTAAAACTAATTAAGTTGTTGCTATTAGAATGTAAAATTATCTATAGTGATATAATTTATATTATTTGAAGTATATATCTTTATATGAAGTATAAGTAAGTAAATTAATTATTACATACTATAATTAAGATAGTAAAAAATAATAAAATTTAATTAATTAAAAATAAAAATTTTAAAAATATATATGTATAATTTATAAATAAATTTAATTAAATTAATATTATTTATGTTTAATATATTAAATAATAAATATAGCAACTAGAAATAAATTATAGATTTTTTCATTTAAAAATAAATAATATTACTAGTCTAAATATTATTTGTAATTATAAATAATTTATTGATTGAAAAATTCAATTTGGAGGAAATAAGTATTTGTAATTAATAAAATATATAAGGATAATATAATCTAATTTAAAAATAAAATTGAATCATCTAGTAGTAGCTGATGGAAAAAAGTTTTAAATTTGAATTTTTCCAAATAACAGCTGATTAAGGTTATAATTAGCTATCAGCTGTTGCTTATGAAGTCTTACCAAACACTTCAGTTCAATTGTTGGATATTCAAAAAGTCATTAGCTACCTTCAACAGCTAAACTAAATATTTTTCGTAGTTTATGTAGATTGAGGGATTTTAGATGAGCAAATTTGAATAATTTATGGATTTATATCAAATTTATTGTTTTGTTACTTTAATAAGGTAAAGCTGCATGAATTTTGAAAAAAAAATTTCATCCATTAAAATCATTCATTTTTTAATAATTTAAAGTCCAAAATTCATATTTTTCTATTAATGAGAAATTAATGTCAAACTTTTTCGTTCCAATATTGTCTTTTATAAATTGATAGTATCCTAAAACTATATTTAATCTAAAAAAAAGTAAAAATTATTTTTCTTTTAAGACTCAGTCTACAATACGTATGTTCTATCAACATATAAAGTGTAATGAACGGTTCATATCACAAGACATTTATGCAACGGTTGATATTATAATTCAATAAACGGCTCAAATAAAATGTATTTTCATCAAACAGTTTATACACTGACATGCTGATATGCTGGTTTACCATAAACGTACTTCCTTTTAATTTCAAATAATTGATTTATAATAATAATAATTATTATTATTATTATTTTGCATAATATATTATTAATATGCATTAAAAAAGTAGCTTATAATTTTTATTTAATTGATTGTTTTTTAAATTTTTTATTAACTAATTATTCAAAATTGCTTCTTGAAAAAATATATATTTATCTAAAAAACAATTTTCAAAAATCAAAAAATTTAAGGAGGAGTTTACTTAAATTTTAATAGAACGTGTCAAAATTGTTAAACATGGAAATTTTTAGGTAATTAATCCCATCAGTATTAACACAATTATTAATTAAAAGTCTTTTAAGGCAGCAGTCATCTTCCTTTATATAAAGTCAATTATTTTGTTTATTGTTTAGTAATGTCAACAAAGGTTGATTTGAAGCAAGGATATATGGTCTCTATGGGTTTTGGTATAGCTTTTTCTTAATGTGTGTAGTTCTTTCAACATGTTTTAACTTTTTCGAGCATAAATATAATTTATTTGGTTTAAGAATAGATGCCTATTGGCTTCTTCTTTGGACCATATTATTCTCATTTGCTATTTTTCTTATCACATGAAGTAAGTTTGTAGTGTCTTTCTCCTTTACATATTGCAAGACAATGTCTAAAGTTTTGATGTGTTTGCCAAGTTGTGGAGATTTGCACTTCTTGTCACTTGTTCATCAATCTTTTGAGGAGATTCAAACAAGTTACTCTTTTACCATTTTTTCACCACTTTATAGAAGCGCTCTCTTCCAAATTTTAAAATTGCTCTATACTTGAAGTTCGAATCCGAAACTTTTGGTTGTGGAATAATTTTTAGTATCATCACATTTTGTTTCTCCAGCTTTAGACAAATAAGAATAGCTATTTGTCTTCAAAATTGATTGACATAAATTATATACAAACCCTCTAATTTGTTCGATTTTCTCAAACTGCTTCTTTGATTGTTATTTGTCATATTTGTCATTTAAATATTATTTTTAGGCTATATTGTCATCTTAATACTTTAAAAAATGATATATTGTGCCACAATATGCTTAAATGACAATATTTGTCATTTAAATGTTATTTTTAAAGCATATTGTCACCTCAATACTTTTAAAAATGATATATTGTGCCACAATTTGCTTAAATGACAGCAATCTGTTAATTTACATTGACATGTCACACGCTATATCGTTTTTAAAATTTTTGATATAGCAATATGATCCAAAACAACATTTAGAGAGAAAACATGACAAAAAAACCGGTCAATGGATCAATATGAGAAAAATGGACAAAATAAAGGAGCCTTATATATTGTTTGAGCCAAATTGATTCAGGATAATGTTTAGCATCATCATAACATTTTGTTTCTCCAGCTTTTGGGAGATTTTTCCAATAGTAAATCAGGGTCATATGATATCATAGCTTCCTTTTACCTCCAAGAACTAAATCTCTCTTTCAATTAGCAATAAACAAAATAAACAGGGCCGATGTATTACTATATTCAAAATCTATTCCAATAAGGACGTTTATGAGGAGTAAGTTGAACCTTGCTACAAAGACTGTTGAGTGCAAGAAAAATAATGGCAACCCTCAGTTCCAATGTTAGTTTTCATGACTAATCACAGTTAGAGGATGACAAGCTGAAGAACTAATTCATTCATGAAAGCAGAAAATGAAAACAAAACTGAAAACGAAAGAATACATACTCCTTCAGAGGGAAATGAGCACGACTCTGTATGAAGCTTCCTCGTGTCTGTCTATACAATAATAAATAAGCTGAGAATCTTTGAGCAAAAGGATTTGCAGATTATGCTTACAGTAAGTAGAAATCAAGGCTTTTGTGACACGGTATCGCTCTTTATCAATGAGGCTCCCAATTGAAGCATAAGAGGGTAAACTGGGCTAAATTCCTTATCTCCTCTTGATCTAACCTTCACCGCATAATCATCTAAAGTTGCTTTAATACCTTTCCAAATCTGATCCTCTCCTTGAGAATCAAGCCACAGTGAATACTGCAGAGGTGTGAGTTTGTTTCGTTGCAGTGGAGACTGCAGTTCATCAGGGCCCCGCGAATAAAGGTGATGAAGTATAACACTTGGTGGGAGATCTTGAAGAAGAGGGGATGCTTCCAGTTGAGATGTCTCTAGGAAAATAAGTGGCCGGAATGCGCGAAGAGCCCTATATGGTGGACCAAGTTGTTCTACTGGGAACAAATTTTGTCCCACAGTTAATTCCAGCTCAGCCATGTCTCTGGCCATTCTGAGTTTCCCTGATTCTGACAGAGGTCTAACAAGTGAAGCATGTCTAATAAAGAAAGTCAAAACCCGTAATGCCATGCTTCTTACAAGCTGTGTGCATATAGCTTCTGCCCCTGCAGTTGTAGCATTTGCTGCAGAAGGTAACAGTCTAGACAAGAACTCAGTACGGAAGTGAAGAATGCATTTCTGCAACTCCTCCATATGAGGTGAAGCATTGTTGTCCATTGCAGCATCCATGCCAAGAACACCAAAGTTCTGCTCATGAATTTGCAAGATGCATGATTCAAGACAGTCAATCATAGCTTTGAACAGGGGTGCGACTGAATCGCGAGCAACCCCATATATTACACCCAGCGAGGGAGATAAGACATCAGCAGCAATAGGTGGCAGGCCCATAATCATAGATGATATGCGCATGTGAATTTCTTGCAGATGCTGACACAAAACAAAGTTCTTGATTTGTGCTGAAGTTGCGGGGCCTGAAACTTGACGTGCTTCAAGACCAGCAGATATCTGCCATTCAGATGCAATTTGTCATCTTTCAAATGCTTAGCCATCATGATAACTTGGAGAAAAGTAGAAACCCCTCAAAGAAAAAATAAAATAAAACCAGTCTTAAGTTTCAGCAGTGGTTTACATATTTTACAAGACTTTGTCAAGAAAGAAATTAGCATCAAAATTGAAATTGACAATCAAATAACAAGTGAGAATCTTCTCATTTCATTCCCTACTTCTGGTACTACTTACACTATCAACTTAAAGAAATCAGTGCGCAAGTGAGAGATAATATGAAGCTATTAACATCATATTAGTGCATTTTTCCAGCATTATGACCAAAAGGAACGAGCAGAATTGCTTGAGACAGCACTTTCTAGCATCAGAAAGCAGCCGTCCATTGGATTTAGGCAACAACATAGTAGAACAAGTAAAAAGGAAAGAAAAGGGATAGCAATTGTTCTAGAAATGCATTATAAAGCAATACCACGAGTAAAAAGGAAAGAAAAGGGATAGCAACTGTTCTAGAAATGCATTATAAAGCAATACCACCAACAATTATTTAGAACCAAAAAGCGGGGGAAAAAATAAAGATCAAAGCATGGAGTTGAGTAATGCACCAAGTACATCATGGAAGTGAAACAATGTAGCGTCATTAAAATGAATTTTGACAAAGTGGACAATATTGTAATTGATTTGCAAATATTATAATAAATCTATAAATAAAAAGCTGGACAAATTCGTAAATTTGCAAAAAGAGTTTGGCTCTTTTTTGGTATTAGGGCTTGCATTTCATATAAGAAACAAACAATTCCACATCCAAAGCACAGATATTCCTCCAAATGGCAACAGAAAATAACAGGCAGAAGAAGAGAATAACGTATCCTAAAACAAAATACCTGGTATTCAGCTCGTTCTGCAAGTAGAAGCAAAACCTTGCCAATTTCACGTAAGACAAGAAGAGTCAAACGTGCATCCAATTGAACAGCTTCAATCTCTTCCTGAATACGAGATATAATTCGAGATACTTGTTCTTTGGAGGGAACACTTCCTCGGCTGGACACTGGGAAAATATTATTCACAAGATCTGAAAGACGACTCAAACACAGAGCTAAGAAAGCTGTCTGGAAAATTTCAATAGCTTTAACCATCTGATCTTTTCCTTCCAAGCTAATAGCCGGTAAAACCCCTTTAACATCTGTATCCCGTGAAATCCTTTCTAGTAGATTCCCAATCATTGAGAAGAGCTTTGGGTACCCCACAGTGAGTATCTCTTTAAAAAAACTAGATGCGGTGAATGTTGACTTCATTTGGTTTACAAAAGCCTTCACAAGTGCCTCCCAAACTCGTTCGGTTAACATGGGATCACCCTCCTGAGTGAATAAAAACCAATATAAGCAGGAAAAAAAATAGCAGATAATCAAGATGGAAACACAAGAACCAACAACATCAGCTTAATCACAAAAGAACAAACATTTGGAAGGAATAGTTAAAGCATTGCAAGAGGATCACATTCTTCAATGGATCTGAAACATGCTAAAGATAGGATACAATGATCATTCCCTGCAAAGGAACCTAGTTTCAGCAGAAACTGGGTCTATCAATTAGGGAAGAGTAACTGATGGCTAAATAATGAAAGAAAAGTAGCCAAAATAGCAACACCAAAAGCTTAGAAAGAAAACAAGCTAAATCAAATACCAATCAATAACAAATGAGGTATTAACCAATTCCAAAAATACTTGAGCTTGGGTCACTCCAACTTGTGATTTGAAAATAAAACATCCCTGCCTAGAAACGTGACACAGTAGGGGTAGGTTTCTATTTCATCACTTAGTAGAAGAAAAAAAGCACATATTAGATTGTATGTATAATGAAACATCTACAAAATGCCATTTTTGAATGAAATAAGAATAATCACAAAAATATTATATGCTTCTATAAGCACAATATATTAATTTCAATAAAGACAGAAATTACAATTATTTCAATGTTCTCAAAAATATAAAAATTCCAGATTATAAAGAAGAGCAAATATAATTATGACAAAAATAAATTATCTGAGATTAGTGTAGCTGAGATAGTTTGATTCTGCACCCATGGCAATTAACATGTCATCACACTAATTTTAACCTTTCAAATCACTAATGATCTGTCATCAGGATCATGTAATCTGCAGTCTGGACTGCAAATAACTAAGGGTATTCTGATTTTCTAGTAACACCATCCTACAGCAGCTCAACCAAAAACAACTCACATTGGTACTATGGAAAGGGTTAGCAATTGGCTGTTCAGTTTATGCGAAAGAATTCTACCAAATCCACTCTTAAGCACCATGAACGACCAGGAAATTATTGTTATGGACATCCTAAAGAGATCCAGTTTTTTTGGCAGTCTTCCTATCCATAGTGTATGTACTTTCTACATGTTTCATATATAATGAAAGGTAAAGCTTTAAGCTGCAGAGAACGCCAACAAGAAGCAATTTTACCTTTTTTTTTTCTTTGTTACACCTTATGTGGGCTAATTTTCCTTTTATGATCAATAGGAACATTGTTAACGAGAGCAAACAACCTGGAATCTTCATAGTTGACCATAATTATAACCCATACCACAAACTAAACAACTTTTTAGGAGACTGAACAAAACTTTCAAGATTACATGGCAATGTTTCATAAAAAAAATGCAATAAACCCAAACTTATATCCTATAATTCTAAATAATTTGTACAAAACAAACTCTCCAGTCACAACTATACTATCAGTTTTACACATAATTACTCCAGTGAAGACTTTACTTTCTGCATATTTTCAAGTCAACATTGCAAGTGGTCAATTGGTTCCTTACCATTGACAAAGTCATGGTTCCTACAACGACCAACATAACTATTGAAATGATAACTTTTCTAATGCTCACCACCAAAGCTTAGAGGTCAGGCTTACTATTGATCACACTTCTGTAGGGTTTAAAGCAAATTCTACAAAAGACACACAGAGAGGTCATTCCATTTAAAGTGCCCACCTCAATGTTTTGAACAAAAACAGGATTAAAGCACGTAATAAACCATGGTTTTGCGATTGTAACGAACAAAATGCAACAGAATACCTACGCCATTGTACTGTTCTTAGATAAACATGCCAGTCTCCTCTAGTCTCAAATATTAATTCCTACCATTCCCAAGATTTTATCACAATTTAGAAGGCATAAAAGAAAATGTATATACAAAAATTACAAATCCTGTACATCGAAGTGCAGTTCCACTGACCTTAATAACCTCATCAAGAAGCAAGACATGAGTGAAGGGATCTCTCTTCTTGGACAAGACCCTCTGCAAATGCCAAACTGCAACCACTACAGAATGCATCTGGTCCATACAAATGCCCAACCTCTGCCATAGCCCATCCCTGGCCTTCGCCCCTCCTCCAATTTGGGGTGTTCCACTTCCCCTTATTCCTCCTGGTCCATACCCACTAACACCACCTCCGGCGGAAATAGCCTTCATATCCAACGCCACACTCACGCTTTTCACCCCAATCCCCTTGTATTTATTCACAAGCTGCTCCACAGTAAACTTTAACTCTCCCAAATTATAGAACACTTGCAATCCAGTACCAACTTCAGCCTGATTCAATCCCTCCATTCCCCTCTCCAGAACTTTCATTGCCTCATTTCTCAATTCTTCCCCAATTACTTTAACCCAATTGAGCTCTTCGTCTATGCAATCAATTCCCATCAAGTCATATTCACTGCACATGCTCAAGATCTCGCAATGAAGCTGCGCAGCCTTAGCCAGATCCAGCTTGTCAGCATCAGTTTCCGATGCAGAAATCAGATCACGGAGCTTCTTCGACAGTCGAAGAGCGCGGATAGTGTGTTGCAGAAGCTCAGTAGTGGAATGGAGATTGGAAAGCTGGATGGTTTTAGATTGGATAGATTTGTGAGGTTCGGAAAGTTCCATGCGCACACGGCGGACAGAAGATTGGAGGGAGGAGACGGCGGATCGGACAGTTGACAGAGCGTGCTCGGCATGTTTGAGAGATGATAACTGGTTAAGGAGATCGGTGTGACGAGAAAGAACTTCAGTACGGAGTTGTGATTCGAGGAGGCGGATAGCATGGTGGAGGTGTTCTGCGGTGGAGGCAGGGGAGCCGGAAGAAAGTGCGGCGGAGGAAAAAGAAGTGGAGGAGAAGGAAGAAGAAAGAAAAGGGGAGAGAATTGGATCTTTGGCGAAGGAATCTAATGGGGAGGAGGTGGCAGTAGGAGTAGAAGAAGAAGAATTTTTGAAGGTGGAGAGGCGTTGAAGAGGGGAAGTAGCGGAGGAGGAAGAGGTGGTAGAGGGAAGTGGGGATCTTTGCATAGCAGCAGGTGAAGCCATTATTCTTCCTCCGGTTATTTCCGGCCCATCAAAGTTTTTAGACAGTTTGCTTGGAGTTGGCGGTAGGGGAAGAACGGAAAGAAATTTCACCAAACATTTATTTTTTATTTTTTTTGAACAAAAATATAAGTATTTTTTTTCTTTTTTTTCAAATTTTTTTTTAATTTTACTGAATAACTTTTTAAATAAGGGAACGAAGGGCTGATGTAGATTTGGTCAAAGAGTATCTCCAATTCATGCTAAAATAGTGTTGTTTCAGGGAAAAAAGAGAAAATATTCACCATTTTGTTTTTTTTTTCTTAGTGTTGAGAGGAAGAAAAAGAGAAGGAAAAAAAAAGAGGAGTAACGAGTTGGGTTACTGTTGTTTCTCTCTGCTGAAAGGAAAAAGGAAATGATGAATTTTGACCTCAAAAAATATATAATATTCATTTTTAATTTAAAAAAAAAAGGGTTTCAAGAACCTTTAATAAGAAAATGGTGGTTTTAATTAAAAAAATTAGAATATAATTTTTTAGTTGGATTGAAGGAATATAGGTAGTATATTTTTTTGGTATAAAAAATGGTATTAAGGGTTAAAAATAAATTTACTGTAGTTGTACAATTTTAATATAAAAATTACACTAAAATAGTATTTTGGATTAAAAAAATTAAAAATGGCGAATGGCCGGGATGAATTTAGAAGAGTAAACATCTGGCATGGATTTTCTTAGGGCATAGCAACTTGAAATTGCAAACATATGGCATGGGATTTTCTTTTGGTAATTTTCTCAATTAGTTCGAGAGAGCGTGTTAAAGACGAAGATGCAGTGTGCCTTCGCTTTCCCGCCCAGACTAAACAGAGTTCTATGCAGAATATGTCTGCCACCAACGCCGTGTTAATTTGTTATTTACCTCTTCCTGGATCCAATTAGGTTATTCTAGCGCACTGTTTGTTTCATCTTAATTATTTTTAACTCCTTAATTATTGTTCCTAACTTTATTTTCTAATTATTTCTATATATTTTGCGCTGTAATAATTATTGTATTATTTAAACTATTTTTTTCTTTTTTCTTTTTAAATTACTAAGATATATTTAAGAAATTTCTAATAAATTCTCAATATATACCTAATATACTCTCAAGGCATATTAAACTAATGTATTCCTAATAAACAGAACTAAAATATAATAAAGATATACTGAAGATATAATGTATTTGCACTTTTGATATATTTTAGGTGACTTTTTGAATTTAAGTGCTATTGTAATATATTTTAGGCTAAATTACAACAAAAAAATATTGAACTTTATACTTTATCACAATTATAACAAATTCTTTAAAAATTTATGTTTAATTATATGTATTTTACGTTTTGTAACAAATCTTGTTTCGAGTAGACTGTACTTTACTTCAAACCTACGTGATAATGATGTGGAAAAGAATTAAAAATATAAAACAAATGTGTGGAAAAAAATTGTTACATGGGTATAAAAATAAAAACGATATCATTTTGAAAACTATGTTTATTGAAATAGATTTATGAATCTCTTTCTCAAAATCGCCACTTTCTCAAAATAAATTTTGTTATAATATGGTTTGTCCATCTCTTAGTCAAATGGTATCATTTTGGTTTAGGCAAGAGAAGTAATTTGACATGCAAAACAATCTCTTTTTTTATATACCAATATGACAGTTTTTTCCACATCAAATCCATTGTATTTTTCGCATCATTGTTTTATATTTTTAATATTTTTCCATGTCATTGTCATGTATGTTCAGAGTAAAGTACAGTCTACCCAAAGTAAAATTTGTTACAAAATCTAAAATACATATAATTAAACTCAATTTTTTAAATAATTGGGCATAACTGTGATAAAATGCAAAATTCGAATTTTTTTAATTTAGCATATTTTTTTAGGTTTGGCAAGTTTGAAAAAAACTTTGACTGAATATAATATTGTAATATTTCATGAGTTTTTTGTCATTTTTGAAAAAAAATTCAGAATCAAATAGTATTATTGATTTATTTGACTATAACCGAATTGAATTATACCGTTGATTTTAATTTTGATGGAACTGAATATTTATATGATATTCGGATCTTGACATCTTTGAGGAATACCATTAGGGAAGATATCTTTGGCAATGGGAACTTGTCATCTTTGAAAAAATAATTTAAGGGGATTCCCACTACATAAAAAAAAACCGACAAACAGTACAAACTTTTAATAAAGTAAAAGATTCTTCAATTCTTTCTTATGCACTCATGGCTAGAGGACAGGTTCATGTTGTCATCGCTATCATCTAAGTTACCAAAAGTAGATGTTGTCTTCTGAGTGGAATGGGGCCTGACTATTCCATATAGTCTAGTGTTGGGAGAAGGCACTTATATGAAGGAAGACTTTATTGGCATATGGGATGGTCCTGCTTCATCATTGTAGGTGGTTATTCTTGCAATATCCAGTTGCCTCTGATATTCAGGAGCAATTTCTTCCCATGGGGCATCATCTTCATAGTTGGGCCAGATAGATTTGGGAAAGTAGGCATTTTCTGGCGGCCATGTACCTTTGAAGTTCCCTAACTTCTGTAGGATGCTGATCACAGTTCTTCCATAAGGAGTATGGGAAAGTCTGATAACTTTCCATGACATAACAGTATTCAAACCATTTGAGAATGATGATGGTATGAACTTCTCTAGTAGAGAAATCAATACTCCAATTTTCATGTAATGCCTTAAAGAAAAATTGTTTCCATATTCCTAATGGTCGAAACCAAGTTAGGAACTTATTAGCATTTTCAAGCAATGTCTGGATGGCCAAGACATTATACCAAAGTAAATGAGCAAACTCAAAAGCCATATAATTTTTTGCACATAAATACCATATCATGTAGAGAGATTCATCAGGGAAAGGTCCGGAGACAGGAATTTTGAATACCTCCATGAAAGGAACTTGAGGGTGAAATACTTCTAGAAAGATATAAGTCTTTCCATGAGTTCTTATAGCACCAATCTGAGCATCAACCATCTTCTACATTTATTGTTCATAGGACATGGCTTTGATGAAAGTCCATCCATGAGGGAATTTTTGATCAATTGCAGAGGATGGTGGAGAAGCCATAAATATCAAAGGAATGGTTTGAATTGATGTTACTAATTGCAAAGGCTTAGATTTTCCAATAGGCATTGATAGTGAATCAAGAATTAGGTTCTGATCTCCTTTTATATGCTGAAATGAGAAAGAGTATTTGGAGAACCATTCACTCCACCTTAATAATTGTGCATGTGAGACCTATTTTCTTTTAAACTCAAGAACTTTCGAGAAAGAAGAACAATCCATAAGCACAAGGAATTCATGGCCAATCAGATGGAATTCAAATTTCTTGATACCAATCTTCGCTGCTAAGATTGCTTTGAAAGTTAAATGGTAGTGGCATTCAGATTCCTTGAACCTGCCACTGGCATAAGCATAGATTTTTCGTATTCCCCTCTTTTTCTTCTAACAAGATGACCCCCCAATATTCATCACTAGCATCAGTCTGAATTATCCTTTGTCCACTTGTAAATATGTGTAAAGGTAGGAGATTTGAACAGATATCTTTTAAATCCTTTACAGCTTTGCTCTGCATATCTGTCCATGGTGGTAGATTCTTTTTTAGTAACTGTTGCAAAAGATAAGTATGTTAAGTGCACTGAGGAATAAAATTCCTAGCATAATTGACTACACCAAGGAACTGACAAATCTGCTTTATTGATAGATCATCATTGGGAATTGTAATAATTCTTGTCCCATGTGAGCACATGGCTGATATTTTCCATCTTTAAAGGTCATGTCAAGAAAGTCTATTTCTTGTCTGCCAATAATCATCTTCTTTTCAGACAGCATGATCCCATTATGAATAGTAAGATCCATAAACTTTTGCAAAAGTTGGTGATGTGCTATCTCATCTTTGGAAAATAAGAGGATATCATCAATGTACACCAAAGCAGAAGATAAGATTGGTTTATAGATACGTGTCATTGCCTTTTGAAAGAGTGAATGGGCCACTTTTAACCCAAATGGAAATATTGTCCACTAGTAATGGTGATTTGGAATACAGAAGACAGTCTTGTATCTTTCTTCCTCTTTTATGCCTAGTTGCCAAAAACCGGACTTGAGATCAAACTTGGAGAAGATCTTAGCATCTTTGAGGGATACCATTAGGGAAGATATCTTTGGCAAAGGGAACTTATTATCTTTGAGAACATAATTTAAGGGCTTATAATCAATTACAAGTCGCTTCTTTCCCCGAACTTGTTCAGACCTCTTATTGATATAAAAGGCTTGGCAGGCCCAATCTGACTTAGTTGGTTCAATCAGTCTTTGTTGCGTTAGTTGGGAACATTCTTGGACTGCTAGACTTTGATCTTTAGGATTCATACCAGGATGAGTTGCCTTTGTTGGATTGATATCTTCATTCTACTTCAAAGGCAGAGAGATGAAGAATTCAGATCGGGTCCATAATGGGCTGGAACACTTGAGAATGAAATCTGTGTGACTTTCAGCATGACTGTTTTGAATGAGTTGGGCTTTTAGATCATCAAAATAGGCCATCAAAGAAACTGTGAATAAGTTTGGGGCTGAGGTGTAAGGAAGGAACCATTTTCTTGATTTGAGGCCTTGACTTTCAATGGACAATTTAGGAAGTTGGCTAATAATATCGAACCCAATTAGCCTAATACATGAGTCCAAACATAACAATTAGATAGGAACTGGATTTTTATAGGTTTGATAGTGATAAGATCTATGGAGAAATAATCTCCATCAGCGGCCTTAAAAAACTGAGTATGGATTTTCTAGAAGTGGTCCGGAAAATGTTTTGGGTTGGCTATTGTCTTGTAAGCCCCAGTGTCAATGAAAGCAATGGCTTTGATGGGCTTATCATATTTACTGGCGAAAAGTTGGACAGAGCAGGAAGGAATGGGCTGTCTTTTGGATTTATGGGAAAACGATCCAATTAGGTCTGGTGGACCGAGCTCAATCTGAAGGCTTTCTTCTATATCAGAATCACTATCTTCATTTTTTATTCCAATGAAAGAATCATGAGATACCTCATCTTCTTCAGAAAATAAGAATTCGATATCTGCTTCTATCATAAGCACTATAGATCTGTTGGACGAGCTGGATTGCTTGTTTAGGCCGATTTGGACATTGTGTTGTAAAATGTCCCTTCTTTCCGTAAAGATAGCCTCGATCAGTTCTCTTATGCCTTTTCTGCTCTCTTTTGAAGAAATTGAACTTCTTTTTCTTTCTATATGGATAAGAAGATAAAGATTGTTTGTACTTCTTGTAATGCACCTTCTTTTTGCAATTACAGTCTTTTGTATCAGCACATTTTATACTGAGATCTGGCATTTTATATAAGTAATCCATTTCTTTCTTGTTGCTTCAGAAAAGAGCTTCTTTTATCTGTTTTCTAGTTGAACTTCTTCAAGAACCATAAGCATCTTCTGATAAACTTGAGCCAGAATCAAATCTCTTAGAGCGATTCCATGCTTGCGAAAATACCTAAGAGTTGCATCTCCCAATTCTTCTGGGACGGAGGAGATAAATTGCTGCTTTAGATTGACATCTCCTGCACCAAGTTGATAGTATCTATTGCAAACTCTTTGGTAATGTGTGTCCAGGTCTTTTCTCTTTAAAGAATAACATTTGAGCTGGAAAGGCTCCATTCGAACTATTTCTATAAGATCAGTAGAGTTGCCAACAAATTCATTCTCAACATAACACAAATTCATTCTCAGCATTGACAAGAGAAGGAATTTGGTGAAATTGCATCTTATTATATTGAAAAAGTCTCAACCACCATTCTTTTAGGCTACCTACAAATTAGGTGGTGAACTCTTGTAGAATTTCTTGAATAAGAACTCCAGTCTGTTGTTTGGTTTCTAGCCATGATAGCATTTCTAGTAAGCGATTTCTCCTTTGCTGATGAGGAACGTCATCCATGGAAAACCAAGGACCATTTATAGGCTTAGCTTTATTATCCTAGGAAGAAGGAACTGTAGGACTTGTTGCTGTATGATCCTCAACTTCACCTTCTGAAGGTTTCGAAAAGAAGGCCTCTGTGGGTTCTGCTACCATAGAGAATTCGAAAGAAGCTGGATTAGTCTGATCAGGTGGTCCTACCATTTTTATAGAGGGAGCTATAGTAACTGACTCAGCTATGCTGGTATATGAAGAAATAGCTTTAGGAGAGGGTTCTGAAGATAACTCTATATCAGACTCAATGGTTGTGTTGGAAGTTGTATAAACATCTTCTGAGGTGGAAATTCCAAGGTGATCTTTAGGCATTTGATTCTTCTTCAGAAGGATTTTGAACCAGATATTAGAAAGGATCTTGAGAATCTTAGGAAAAGTGACTAGGAGGCTGCGATTCAGGTTCTTTTCCAAGTCTGTGAATAGGTGTACCAGAGGAAGTTGTAGTTTGAGTAGGCTTTGAAGGAGCAGAAGTGGTTTGCTTCTTTTTGGGAGTTTTTGGTTTACGAAACTAAGCACGAAGCATCTTTTGGAAATTTTCATGCTAGAGAAGAATAGGGTCAACAGTGGGATTAATGGGAGTGAAAGAGACATTGGTTTTTGGTAAGGGTAAGGTACTTGTGAAGGCAAAAGGGTTAAATGGGGTTTTGACCTGTAGATCTTTTTCCACCTGAGACAACTATTGTTTTAGCCTAGTTATCTCCTCTTGTTTTTACTGGAATTGTGGACCAAAAATATGACTTCTGATCATATGCATCAGTTCATTATGAAGAGTCATAATATGCTTCTGAAGTTTAAGCTGAACTCTTGTTGGAAGTTGAACTAATTCATTATAGAGGACTCAACAAGATTTACTTTGGTTGAAACTCTATACACCTTTATTTCAAGCCTCCGCAGAGTGGAATTCTGTGCCAAAGCATTCTTTGTTTGCCAATTTAGCACTGATTCTCCGACTGAGATTTCTCGAGGTCTTCCTTGAGCATCAGGTCTAGGAAATTGTACGTAAGGAGTTCTTTTGATGTTCTTGACTGGGTCTGTCATACTTGCTTGTAGTGTAGGAAAATCATCTTCAACTGGCTGAAACATACAAATGGGAGGAACTAGCATTGGTTGAGGATGAGGATTTGCCTTTGGAATCCATTGTGGCTTATTTTTCTTAAGCCATTTTAGACCTTTGTTGTAAACTGGAAGAGGAGGAGCAGGAGCTGAGGAGGTTCTTGAGGATGGTCATCCCAATCAGGGTGAGTTGGTGTTGACATTTTTGCTCTGAAAGATGGAGGCTCGGAGTAATTGACTATATAGTCATATTTTCCATTGGACTGTCCCAGTAGGCCAACAGAAGGATCATGATCATCAAATCTTCTTTTTATGATCTTGTCAGAATCTCGATAGGGCTTTTTCTTCTTCTTCTTTTGCTTCCTAAGAGAATCTTCATATTCTCCATAATAAGAATCATATTGACAGTCTATATCTAATACCTTATACTCTCCTTGGTACATAGAATAACATGGTTTGCCTTTAGCATCAAAAGCAGTGATGTGCAAAGCTTTTTCAATTTTGACTGGCTGAATCTTGAACTGTGTTGCAAATATTGAAATGCTAGAGCTGGCTTTAGTGCTTTTAATGAACTTTGTTTCAACAATTCCATCAGCTTTCTTTACGAAACAAGACTCCATATTTTGAACTAGATGAGATGTGCTATGAATCTTTTCATAATTGGTTACTCATGTGTCTGGTAACAATTTTATCAATTCATCTCTGGAAATTTGCCTTGGGATATGTACACACGTGGGTACATGTTGAGCATCTGCAACTATGAACAAGGCATCATTCGAGACATGAGCTAAAAGATCCAAAGCATGATTCTGGACTCTGTAAATCAGCTGGTAATGGAGAGTAGCAACAATGGCTGACATTACTTGTGGAGCACCAATGATATGAACTTGAACCTTTAGTGCTGAGAGCACATGAGGATCTTCAAGGGACAAATTGAAATTTGGATAAAATGTGAACAGGACTGTCCTAGCATTCAGAGAGGTTTCAACAATACCAATTATATCATGTTGATACTAAGGATATCTTGTGTCTAGTAAAGCCAATCGAGCAAAGACTGGTAATCTCTTCCTTCCGTGATAGGAAAGAACAAGCTTGATTGCACCAAAGTGAAGGTGAGAGAAACTTTCCTTTTTCCACATAGGCAGAAATTCAAGGGGAATTTCTAGGGAGACAAATTATTCTTCTCCTGTGGCTTTAATTGTACAGTGATCAAAAGAGGATGATTGAACATACTCCTTGACAGATTTATTAGGCTTTTGAATAAGAGACTTGAAGTGAGTCTTCCATATAGTTTTTGCTCTGTTATAAGCACCATAAGAACTGAGAAAAGGAATCTCAGTAATGAGAGTTTTCTTTTCATCTGGGATGTGGTGGAATTTATAAAGAAAATTTATTTTGCTGCCGAAAGTAGTTTTGAAAGAAGAAGAAGGGGAGAGAGAAATCGGAGCGGAGACAATATTGATAGAGTTTGTTTCCATGAGTAATAAACACTTATTTAGTCATCAATCTAAACGTAACTATATACAGTAATTAAATAATTTATATATAACATTATTTCTGACTTTTTTATAGTTTTATTATACAAATATATTGAAATTTAAATTTATAATAAATATATTTTAATTTATTTAATTTAATTAATATAATATTTATAAGAGAAAGGACTTTGAATAAAAATTTTATATACTAAAAAAGTTTATGTTGGTATTGTAGAAACTTGAAATTATAATTTTTATATAAGTCTAAAATATGAGTTTATTATTAAATCAACATACTATTTTAATTATTAATATAGAAGAAAAAAATATTATCATGATAGTGTGTTGTCTGAAGTATTTCTCTTTCATTTTATAGAATTATATATATTTTAAAATTAAATAGTCATAAATTTACATATTTAAACTTTATAATTATATACTTATAAATTTATGTACTTAATATTTTAAATTTTAATATTATTATGTGCATATCTTTCTATGTATATTATATGATTTTTTATCAAAATAATTGTATTATATTAAATTTATATATTAGTCTAAATTATATTAATAAATAAATAATATTTATAAGTATATAGCTATAAAGTATAAGTATGTAAATTTGTGATTATTTAATATATATGTTTAGCAAAAATAGTTGATAACCGTATGCTTGATCATTATAATATTAATTATCCATTTTCTATAATAGGAGTAAACACTAATATTGCTAAGGTATGGAAAATAATTGATAATGATCAGATAATCTATGTACATTCTACTTTAGACATAATAACATTTACTCATAACAATACAAATTATATGACATTACATTTTAAAAATGTTAATATTAATAATAAGTCTCTTGAAATAGAAAACAAAATCAAATATACTCAATTGCAAAATAATTATTCAAATCAAATATTATCAACTATCTCTACTCAATTAGGTAGAGTTAAATTTTTAGTACAACATGCTGACACTAATAATAATATTCTAAAAGATATACATCATGAAAAACCTTTATTGAAACATTTTGAATTTTTCTCAGAAACAAATATCAATTTAAGACCTTAAGACCTAATATTACAAAGAATAGAAGTCCAACTTACTAATTTAAATATTAAAGAAAAAAAGATAAAACTAACACCGATAATGAAATTGACGAAGTAGAAAATAAATTTCAAGAAAAAATAGATATTAATAAAATATATTTTAGAAATTCTTCTAAGACTTTTACTCCAAAACCTGAAAATAAGAATTATTATCCACGACTTACACCTCCAGATACTCAATATGAAGAACAAACTCAAGTTATACAAACAAAGTACGGTGGAAGTTCAATTTACGAATGGAATCAATAGATAATGAAGTGTTTCATAGAAGACTCTAATCAATACCAAGCTAGAAATTCAGAAATATTATTAAATTTTACTTATCTAAAATTACAAAATTTTATATGGTATAAATATCTATTTTTAACAAAAATTTCTACAAGAACATATTGTAATAATTCATATTGAAAAAAAATGATTTATAGCAGGCTTACTAAAGTAATTTACTGAAAGAATTAGAACTAAAATAAAATTATATTATAATAATCTTATATCTTATGATAATTTAACTTATGGAAATCCAATAAATTATATTAATAATGAAAGTTTAGTTATATGTTTAGATTTAAAGTTTAAGGCAAAATTAAAGAAAGAAAGTATTCAAGGAAGAAAAGAATTGAGATCATTTTGTCAATATTATAAATATGAAAAAATGAGTGTACCCTCTAATAAGAAAAAAAAAGATATAAGAAATATAATTACAGGCCAAAAAGGAAAAGAAATTATGAAAATAGATATTATAATGAAACTTATAGAAAAAAATTATAATAAAAAACCTAGTTTTAAGAAATCTACTAAAAAAGATAATTAACAAAAGGATATATTAATTTGTTATAAATATGGAAAAATATGATATTATACTAAAAATTGTAGAGTACAACAAAAAATTAATGAATTAGAATTATCAGACGATTTAAAAGAAATTTTTTTTAAATTATAATAACTGCAGAATCAAAAGATAATGAATTAGAAATATCATATTATTCAGAAAATGATTTAAATATACTAAGTAAAACAGATATTTATAATTGTATAGGACATTGTCAATGTAATAATATTAATATTTTAAGTTCAAAAAAAGAATTTTTATTAGATATAATTAAAAAATTGAAGACTCAGATATTAAAAAACAATATTTACTAAAACTAAAAGACATAATAAGAACAACGCAAAAGTAAGAAAATTTTGAATCTTAAATTTTCAAGAAATTTATGATAGGTTTAAATACTATAAAAAATCTATGAATATTTAAAATCTTCAAGAAGAAATAAAAAATTTAAAAATAGAAGTAAGAGAAGAAATTTTATTTTTAAAACAAAAAATACAAAAATTAGAATAAAAAAATCTTAGTAATGAATTAAATAGTTTATTCAATAATAAAAAAAGTAGAAATAGACAAAAATTCTAACAATGAAACCAAAGACTATGTATACAGTATTTCTAAAATAAATTTTCGAAAATGATATGTTAAAGTAAATTTAAAAATAAATAATGGTACACATATGTCTACTATAGCCATAATAGATAGTAAAACTGATCAAAATTGTATTCAGGAATGATTAATATCAACAAAATATTATAAAAAAATCACAAAACGTTTACATACAGCTAGTGGTTCTAGGCATAAGTAAATTATAAATTATCAAATGTAAAAATATGTAATAAAGAATATTGTTTTCAAGCTAGTTTTATATTAGTAAAAAATATAAGCTCATGAATTATTTTAGGAATTACCTTTATAGCTATAATATATCTATTTAATGTTAATAAATAAGGAATATCTACAAAAATTTTAGGAAAAGAAATAACTTTTGATCAAAAGAAATAAATTGGTTACAAAAAAATAATATTCAAAAAATTAATCAAATTAAGAATAAAAAGAAACATATTAAATAATTATCAGATGAAATTAATAATAAGAAAATAATAGACCATTTAGATAAAAAAAATTAAAAAATTAGAAGAAAAAATTCTAATAAATATATGTGCTTCTATACCCAATGCATTTTGGAATAGAAACTGCATATAGTAAGTCTACTATATATTAAGGATTTTAACGAAAGAAAAATACTTACTAAGTCAAAGGCTATCCATATGAATAAAGAATTAAAAAAAAATTCATCAACAAAAAATATTAAAATTAAAGCAGAAATGTTTAATTAGAGATTATAAGTCTCATTAATCATATTCAGCTTTTTATGTTATGAATGCAGCTGAAATAGAAAAAGAAATTTATCGATTAGTTATTAATTATAAACATTTAAATAAAGTTTTACAATTGATAAGATATCTTATACCTAATAAAAGAGATTTATTAAATAAATTATATGAAGCAAATATATTTTCAAAATTTGATACGAATTCAGGATTTTGGCAAATTTAAAATTGTGAAAATGATAAATATAAAACAAGATTTAATGTGACATTTGAACATTATGAATGAAATATAATGCCCTTTGGTCTTAAAAATGCCCCATCAAAATTTTAAAATAATATGAATAAGTTTATATAGATGATGTGTTAGTATTTTCGCAATTTATTAGTCAACATATAAGTTATTTAAATAAATTTTATAATGTAATACATCAAAATGGTTAGCAATATCTGCAACTAAAATGAAATTCTTTCAAACTCATATAAGATTTTTATGACACAATATTAATCAATGAACAATTAAACCAATTTCTATAAGTTTAGAATTTACTAATAAATTCCTAGATGAAATTAAAGATAAAAAACGATTACAAATATTTTAGAATGTTTAAATTACGTACATGATTTATTTAAAGATTTAGAAAAATTATGTCAATCATTGTATAATATATTAAAAAAAGTTTCCCGGAAAGAATAACATACTAATATTGTTATAGAAATCAAATAAAAAATAAAGTCTCTATCTTGTTTAAGTCTACCTTATCCAAAAACATTTTTAATTGTTGAAAGTGATATTAGTGATATTGGATTTGGGGTATAGTAAAACAAGAATTCAACGGAAAAAAAAGTTTAATAAGATTTTATTCTGGAAATTGGAATTTAACTCAAAAGAATTATTATACTATTAAAAAAGATATTTTGAGCATCATTTTATGCATCAAAAAATTTGATGATGATCTTTATATGAAAAATTTTTTATTATACATTGACTGTTTAGCTGCAAAATATGTTTTTGAAAAAAATGTTATAAATTTAATTTTAAAACAAATTTTTGCACGTGGCAAGCTCTATTAAGCAATTTTGATTTTGATATTGAGTTTATTAAAGGAAAAATAACTTATTACCCAATTTTTTATCTCGTAAATTTCTACAGGGCAAATGAGCAAACATATATTGTCAAAAGCTTCTTTACAAAGTAATTATAATAATTAGAATTCTATCCAGAAAGCCCAAATAATAATCAAAAGTTTGTTAGCCTTTCTAATCAATTACTGTTATCAAATAGATTTACTCTTCTTCAACCCAGAACACTTAATACCATGATAAGACTCTTTTTTTATCGACTTTGGTTGTAAGTCCATTTAATACAAAATCATCTATATCTTATTCTACGTCAATTGTTATTTTACACCCAAATAAATTAGTTATCAAAACACTAAAATATGAAGAAGTATTTATTATTTCAGAAGGTTTTATAAAACTTATTAGTTTTTTATATCAAAAAAATTTTCATTTTCAAGAATCAGATTTTTCAAGAACTTGAAAATTTTATCAGCATATTCTAATTGATACAAGCTCAGTAAAAATTGAGCATAATTTTAATAAACAAGATCATGTTAAAATAGATTATAGTAAAGTCAAAATTTTAGATATTATTTTTTCAACTAGATGGAATCAAAAGATCCATGTTAGCAAACGTTTTTTATCTCCTTTTTCTTTATCATCATATAATTATTATGATTATCAAGCAGCTTGGTATAAGACATTTTATCTTTGAAATTATAATCACTTTTAATTTTTCTATTAAATTTTTCGTCAATTTACCAAACTAATTTTTTATATGATTTAATTATTTTGATATTATCAAAGAGACTTTCCCTCATGATATTCAAATGTCCTATAATAAATATTTCGGTTATTTTCTATCAGAGCACAGTCCAGTAAAAATATTAGTTAACTTTATTATTACTTTCAGAATTCCATGAATCAACACTTGGACATATTTTTTAGGTTCGGGAACTGTTCTAAGATTCTCTACTCTCTATAGAGAATTTCGATGTAAATGGTGAGATAATTTTAATAATAACCAAGTAGACATTGACTTGGTTAACAACTATTTTGCTAATACTAGGAAGAAACCTCTAGAGCCTTTTCAGCTAGAATTTTTGTCTACTAAAGTGCAAATTCTTCAAATGATCTCAATAGTCACGACAATAGAAGAATTACAGTAATTATTATATAAATATTCATCAGAAATGAACATCTCTAGTAATTCAGAAGATAATAATCCAAGAGAATATCTTCTAGATTCTCAATAGTCAAATTATAATTTTGAAATTTAATATGTAATTTTTATTTTACATTATGTAAAAAAAAAGTCAAAAAATTCAATAGTAAGATTATCGGTTACTTTTTCACTACAAGACAATGACAGCTATTTTATTAAAAAGTAATATCAGTTGCTCACCTTATCTTATCGGCCACCAACCGTCTATTATCATCAGCTGTCTACTTTTCTCTGTCTGTAATCTTCAATAACTGACATTCTCAATTATCAAAAGACGACAAACATACTAAGACAATTCTTCATCTATAAAAGGTCACTCCATTTTCATTATAAAGTAGAAGGCAGAGCAAAAAATAATTCTCCAAAATCACAGAAAAGAAAAAATGTCCTCTTATAATTTTTACTTATTTTTGTAATAAATTTTTAGATTTTCAGCTTATTTTTTTAAACACATATACCCATACGTCTTCTGCTCCTGTATTATCATCATCAGAATCTCCATTTTCTATTAATAAAGGTGTTTAAATTATATTTAGAAAGATGAGTTCTTTGGTTAGTTCTTTTGTTGATTCTTTTATTAATACTTTTGCTTCTCTTTATTTTTTTAATCAAACAGAAATAGATTTATTAAAAACATAAATAAAAAATTTTAAACAATGTTGATATAATCAACATCAGACATATTATATTGATAATTTTTGTGATTGTCAAGATTTTTATTGAAAATTAAAATTTTTAGATGTGTTTTTATGTTTTTTAATCCTTATTAATCGACATAACATATATGATTTTAAAATTTTTTAAATGAGTTTATACATTTTTAAACGTTACAACGGTTATTATTTAAAATAATTAGACATAGAAAATTTAATTAAATCATAATATAACTATATAATAACATACTTAATATTTTAAATTTTAATATTATTATGTGCATACCTTTCTATCTATATTATATGATTTTTTATCAAAATAATTGTATTATATTAAATTTATATAGTAGTCTAAATTATATTAATAAATAAATAATATTTATAAGTATATACATAATAAACCTATATATTAAATAATCACAAGTTTACATACTTATACTTTATAGCTATATACTTATAATTATATAATTATGAGTTTATATACCTAATTAATTATTAAAATTTCAAATATTAAAATATTCATAAATAATTATATTACATTAAATTTATATGTCAGTCTAAATTTTATTAATAAACAATATATATATATATATTATTGATATATTCAGTAAACTTATACAATTATATACTTTTATAACTAATGTAGACACTATAATTGTTATATTAAGAGTAAATTGGCTTATTAGACAGAAAATTTGTAAACCGAAACAATCAACTTAATAACTTATTTTATAATTATATATTTTTTAAAAATTGATAGGTTATTAGGAAAATTTTTATACAATGATATCATGTTTTTTTATTATAATATTAGGTATCAACTCAGTCGACAAGTTAAGATTTTCTTATTTAATTCAAAATATCTGAGCAATTAATTATTTTGTATCGTGTTATTTAGTATCCAAAGAACCAAATAATCCACTATATTGTCCTAAATATTCAAAACAATACAATATAAATATTTTTTCTTTCCAATATAATATAATACTTGGATTTTTATATCTTTCAACTTTTCAATACAATACCATAGATTTTCGATTCCCGAATTGGACATGACTGTGTAGACTCCTCATTAGCGGTTGGGGTAGCAAGGCTTAATTTCATGGACCTCATTTAACTTTTATTAACTTACATTAAAATAAAGAAAAATTATTATTTATCTATACACATTAATATATTATTTGCCTTCTATATTTTATTATATTACAGTATTATGTCTTTTATTATAATTTTTTTGTTAAAAAAATATTAAATTGCAGTGAAATAATTAAAAAATTATTATTTGTCATCTGAAACTTGATCTATTGTACTATTACCTCATAAATTTTAACTTATTGTACTATTACCTATGAAGTTTAATCTATTATATTAGTACTCATTAAGTAAAAAAAAAATTATTTTTTATGACAAATATTAAATGTCTTAAATTTTAATAGAAATACTATATAATTTAACAAAAAGAAAATAAATTAGACAAATAACATAATTTTTAAACATCAATAAAGTACTATTGCAATATGTCAAATATTATAAAGTAAATAGCGATTTTTTCTTAAAATAATTATTCAATTTTTTGTTACACCATGATCATTAAAGAATTTATTTTCCAACTAAATTCATTCTTGACGATAGATATTGACGTGACACTAAAATTTTGACATCAATAGTTATGTCGAATGATACATGATACACACTCTAATTTGATTGCCATGTTTGATGTTCACATTGCTGTGGCACGAGGTAAGTTTTATTTTATCTACAGTCATTAAACTAAATTTAATGTCATATGTAGTCATTTAATTTATATAGTTGTCTTCTAATTACATTTTGTTGATACATATACTCTAATTATATTTTAGTCATAAAATCAATTTCTCATTATTGTAGTCAAAACGTATAGATAAAGCTGATAATTTTAAACACAATAAGAAAGTAAACTCTACAAGTTTTAGTAAATGCGGCAAAAAATAGAATAGTTTAAGAATTTATTTGTACAATATTAAACATGAAAACTTTAATTGTATTGAATCAAAACTTGAAATTTAATTTGTATTTTTAGGTATAGTTTATAGACTAATTTGATCATCTTGGTTTTTAATTGTTTAAACAACACTGTTTAATTATGGCACATATCAATTTTTTATTGGTTAAAAATAAAACTGAATTAATTCAGCAAAAATTGTTAATGAATGCAAATAAAATAGTAATTTAGAGATTTAATTGTACCGATATAAAATTTAATAGATTTTATTGCGCTAAATCAAAATTTAAGGTATAACTCATATCTTTTAATATAATTGACTCACTAATTTATATCTTTGGCCATTTTCGCTCTTTTCTCCGTAGACTTTAAAGTGCCTTCCAACGGTCATATTTGCAGCCTGTTGTTATCGGCGTTTTTCTAATACATTATGCATACCGCTCTGGTTCTCTGCGTGTTTTACACGCGGCTCGCACATTTTTTCGAAGGAAAATATCAAAATTGCAAATTAGTCCTTCAATTATATTAAAAATACAAGTCACGCTCTAAATTTTGTACTGAGTTCTAATATACTATGCATACCCCTCTAGTGCTCTCCGTGTTTTACACGAGTCTTTAACATAAAGAAGAAGAGAGCAAGAGAAACCAAGCCCTCAGGAAGAAGAGAGCAAGAGAAGATACCCATAAGGAAATTCAAGCATCAGAGGAGGCGGTGGCGGTGGCGGAAGCAGAAGCACACCCATATGCATTTCACGTTTCTGGTCCTCGAAATATACCTCCTCCTAATTGGAGAGACCTTATCAATTCCAGTTGGTTAGTATTAATTTCTGCTCTCTTGTTTGTATTTATTGTTACTCTGTTTTTTTTCCTTGTCTTTGAGAAACTTATTGATCGATCCCATTTCATTGTCATAATTAATATCAGTTGTGAAGTAGAAAAGAATTGTGGGTTTATATTTGTGGCTGAGAGATTTAAGCGTTAGGATATGGAAAATAATATGATGAAAAATTAGTATCTAGCTAAAGAAATTGGTTTTGTTTGAATGAATTAGATTAGACTGATCAGAGCTTGTAATGAAGATATTGGAAGTCTATTTTTTCCTCTTTTTTTTTTTTGGGATTTGGGGTGGGGGGTCGTCAATTATATATGCTAAGTGAAAATCTGAAGTTCAAAAGCTCATCCTTAATTTTCCATAGCTAACACACAAAATCATATCTTTTGAAAAATTTTGTAGTGGTGTGATAGCTCCCCTTGATCGATCCTCAGTTTAGCAGTAGCTTGAGTTTTTGTTGCTAGTAGGAAAAAAGGAACGAAACCTTTACTCTGCTAATTTTGAATTGTGGGATAAATTTTAGGTTTTTGTGAGCATCGCATATAAATTGTTGCAGATTGGAGATATGTTGGAAAAATTGTTAGTCTTAGTCAATGGTTGTTGGTTGTTTTGGGCAGTAAATTTGGTTAGATTTTGTTGGCTTCATAAAATTAATCTTGTTTCAGTCATTGTTGTTGTTGTTGTAAGAAGAAAAGAAGCTATGATTGAGAATGAGAAGTGATTGGTTGAAATCAACTCATTCTGAGAATTTACGGGGTGCCGTTTATTTTAAACAATGCTTGCTCATTCAATGGTGTGATTTATCTGCACCTACAAGGATTTGCCTATATGTTTGTTGCAGTTTCTGATGTTTGCTCATAAATTTGTTACATGAATGATTCTTTTGTGCAGGAAGGGTGGGAACTACAGGAGAAGGGCAGTTGTCTGCTTCATTCAAGCAGTCTACTTGCTCGAGCTAGACAGACAAGAAAATAGACCAGAAGGGAATGCCCTTGCACCAAAGTGGTGGATACCCTTCAAATACAAACTGACTCGAATATTTGTTGATGAAAGAGATGGATCTATATTTGGTGCTGTATTAGAAGGGGATCGATCAGCAGCACTGGCTGATATGATGCTCATCAGACCTAGTGGAGCACCTAGGGCCATTTTAGTGCTCAGAGGAACACTGCTCAAAGGGCAAACAATTTGAGGGGACATCGAAGATGACCTCTTGGGAAAGCTTAAAGGGTTCTATCGGATTCAAAGTAGCTCTAGAGGCATTACAATCAGGGATATTTCTTAGTTTGGTGTAGTTGATAAAAAAATTTACCATTTTATGTACTTTTTCAGATAATTCCAAATTTTGGGTACTTTTGGATCCATCAAAGTCCGGTACGTGTGGTGTAGTAGCCCATAGCTCCATGTGCCGGTTGAAGTGGTGCACCAGAAAAGAAATGCACTAGGTGGACTAGCTCAATGGTGCGTGCGCCACTTTTAAGCCCTTACACTGCAGACCACCCCTCAAACGTCCTCCCTCCCCCATGTTCCCATGCAGCTTTCCCGTGATATTAATGTTCCCATGCAGCTTTCCCGTCAACTTAATGCAGCCTTCCTTCCCCATGCCATGAATTTAATGAAGCAAATGGAAATAAATATGGTAGTTCTTCTGATGCCTAGCACTCTTATTTCCTTCGTTGCCTAAATCTCTCACACGCAGCAAGCTTAATCCAACTATTCTTTTTTCTTTTATCTCCATAAGCTTATTTCGTTTCCCAACTATTCTTTCTCTCTTGAGCTTCCACATTAAAAAGGTTAGAATTACTGACTTTTGTGTTATTTTTTTAAACATATTATTTATTTTGAAAATGTTAGTTCAATATATTTAGGTTAGAATTCTCCCGATCAGATGCTTTTTTTTTTAATTTATTTTATACATATTATTTATTTTTGTAAACATATTATTTCTGACTTTAATTAGAATAACAAACCTCATATTATTTTAAAAACATATAAATTATAAGATTATTAAAAATTTATAGGTAGATAAATTCTGAGAAATAAATGTTTAGGCAGATAAAATTTTAGTACTAAATATTTATAAATAATAATGTAAAATTAGTGTAGAAAGGGTGCAATATTAGTAGATAAAGTTTTTTAGGTAGATAAACTTTTTGAGTGAAAAAATTGTGGAAACGAGATAATAATAATAATAATAATAATAATAATAATAATAATAATAATAATAATAATAATAATAATAATTAGTATTTTAATGAACAAAAAATTAATATATAAATTAAATTAACAAAAAGTAATAGTATAATTAGGGTACAATCCAAAAATTAGCAAACGGACAAACTTAATTAGGCTCTTAGGTTGCATGCATGCATATTTGATAATGAATAAATTGAAAAGAAAAAAGAAAAAAAACACAGTTGCAGTGGTGCACCACTGCAAGTGGCACACTGAAATTAAGTTCATCAGTCCTATTGGCGCACTTTGTTTCTCTCTCTGTCATTTCACCAAACACTACTTTAAAATTGGAAATAGTTTTAAAACTACACCAAAGTTAGAATTTTATTAAAAAGTATACTAAAAATGTAAATAGTTTTTCAAATTACACCAAACTAAGAAATATCCCTTAAAATCAGGTGCTGAAAGCTATGGAAGCAGCAATGTATGCATTGCTTGTCATTCCTTGGCTTTGCTCTGCAAGTAGGAAAAGCATTAGCTAAAGAAGGCATATATGTGGAAGCTCATTTGTTTAATCCTCCTTCAATTTCTGTAGCTATGAGCTTAAGGAATATTGGGGAAAAGGCTGGATTTGCTTGGAAGAGGATTAAATCAATGCTTCCTTCAAATAGTGAATCTTCAGCTGCTAATGATGTCAAAGATGAAACTTCTGCAATAGGATTGAGGAATTGGATGCCAAATTTCAAAGATAAAACTGCTATAGGATCGAAAAAATGGGTACCTCATTTGTATGTGAATAATAGTGACTATATCTTTGCTATTACACTGATCCTGATTGACCTGAAGATAAAAGTGCTAATTAGGAGAACGTTGGTTGTACAAATGGACAGGTTGCAGCAAGGCTGTTTCTCATGTCTAAGGGAAACCAGAAGTTTCTAGAAGCTCATGGCTTGGAACAATGGTGATCTGGTCCGATGACATGCAACTGCAAATAGCTCTACGTGACAGCAAGTTGATAAGCAGGCAGCTGAAATCATTGTATAGCCTTCCAGCTCCACGATCAACACAGGGAGTGGCATGATTGCACTAGGTTGGTACTTTCCTGTTCTCTTGCTGACCTCTTTTTGGTATCATTTGGCATAAAAAAATATATCTTGCTGGGATAATGTACATTAAAAACAAAAAAACATTAAAAAAAATTCCAATTTTTGACCAAGTTCAACCTTTCAATCACTATTAATGGCCATTCATCCTCACTTCTAGCTCCAATTATTCCTTTTGAATATTAATGCTATCCTTGATGTTTATCACATCTCCACTTGCATTTGTATGGGATCCACCACTTGCATGGTATGATGATCCCATACAAATGCAAGTCTATAATGGATCCATTTCACCAGCGCCCATTATGCAACCTCTATCTTCCACTACCCATTAGAGAATGAAATTCATAGATGCCCTTTTTTAATATTCGCTTTCATATCCATATCTGTATGCAAGTCTATAAATGCCCTTTTTAGTATCTATTATTTTTTATCCATATTTGTATCTGTGTCTGTGTCGGTACTACATAAGTTTGGGTTTTTCTAATATTGGGATTATAATTATTCAAATACAAAATACAGGAAGACACACAGTTGGGTTTGCACAGTGCTTCACATTCAAGCCAAAGCTGTTCAACTTTGATGGGTCAGGCAAACCAGCTCCAGCATAATCACATAATTTCTACAAAGTCTACACATAATTCCAAAGCAAGCAAATTCCCTTGTTCTCCAAAAATTTTGGAGCATAAATGGTCAAGATGGGTGGCATTGGCGTTCTTACAGGGCAATCTGGCCAGATTAGGAAGAATTGTAGGATGGTACTAGAACCTTTCCTCGTATTCTTGGAATTGTAAACTAAGCACTGTTACTCTTTTAAGAATGGACTAATTAAATGGCTTGACGCCAATCTGATATATGCTTTCAGTAAAACAATTTGTCAAGTCCTTTGTGTCATAATTAGAAATTAAAATCGCAATTTTTTTAATTTTCAATAGAATGATTTATTTTTCGGGTTAATAATATAAATGTTACCAATTATTATTATTATTATATTGCAGTCATCCAAGCCTGCTTTCATATACTTGGCTTAACCTCTTCCTCCTCAACATTAGCTAGAGATCACGCCAACTATGGCACAATAATACGTATATACGTATATATACGTCTCAGCTCCAGGGTCGAAGCCAGGGGAGCTAGTAGGGACCCAGGCCTCGATCTCAAAAACAAAAAATATGTATAGGGGTTTGTTGTGCAAAAATAGTTTGTATTTTTATTAGAATAATCCCACAATTAACCGCCAATAACTATTAATAGATATATTCTTACTATGTAATATTTTTACCTCTCCACTGAAACAATTCTAGCTTTATCCTACTCAGCTATGTAATTGCCTATTAATTAAAGGGAAAATTCTATACAAAAATGTTGAACTTTGCACATTTACACTGTTATAGCCACTTTGATATCACCTGCATATAAATAAAAGCTACATTTGCAGGCATTACATCACGTCGGATCACTACGAATTGAGCAAGCTAGAAGATCACTTATAAGCAGGCAACCAGTGAGGCCACTTACGATCCGAGGGATCGCACCAACAGGAAATTCAAGCACCACTTGCTCAGCTATGTAATTGCTTATTAATTAAAGGGAAAATTCTATGCAAAAATTTTGAATTTTGCACATTTACACAATTATATCCAATTTGATATCACCCGCACACAAATAAAAGCTACATTAGCAGGCATTCCGCCACATCAGATCGCTATGAATCGAGCAAGCTACGAGATCACTTATAAGCAGGCAACCAATGAAGCCACTTACGATCTGAGGGATGGCACCAACAAGAGATTCAAGCACCACAAAATGTCTAATCCTCCTCGTACCATGTGTAAATAGTTAATGATTTCCTAACAAGGTAGCTGAAAAGTTTTGAAAGTAGGCTTGGATGGCTCAAAAATTCTCTGAAAGTAAGCACACCCCTAGTATTTTTGCCTATTCTAGAAGTTTTGTCAAATTCAATGTTGGAAAACTTAGTATCTTTGGCAACTCTGGTAATTTTGTCGAATCTGGCAATTGAAAACTAAGTAATTTCGTGAATTTCGACAAGTAAGCATTTTTTTCAATTTTGGCAAACCTGGCAATTTAGCCGATTTTGGAAGTGGAGGAGCGGGATTTGATGAACTTGGAAGACTTGGTAAATGTGGCAAACTGGATAGTTGCAAGAGATGGCATCTTGGTATCTTTGGTAACTCTGGTAATTTTATCAAAACTAACTCTGGAAAATGAGTTAACAAACTTGGCAACTTAGGCAATTCCGGCAAACTTGTAAATTTCGATAACTCTGGAAGTGGAAGAGCAGGATTTGCCAAATCAGGCATGGCCAATCCTGGAAGACATTGTAGATGCAAGAGATGACGAATTGGTATGTTTGGCAACTCTGGTAATTTTATCAAATCCAGCACTAGAAATTCGGATGATTTCAATTCTGGAAAACACAGCAATTTTGAGGGTTAATTACATTTATAGCCACTGAACTTTGTATTACTTGCACCTAAATCACAATTTTTTGTTTTGCAATACTAAAATTACCAAAATTTATAAATTATTACAGAAAAATTATCGCCGATTAATTTCGATGAGTTATCAGCCGGAAAGCTGACATGGCAATGATATGGTAGCCGGATTTTGCCACGTCATTTGACACGAGGGACGCAGTGACACGTAAGATGCCAGATATGTGCCATGTCAAATGCCATTTTTTAATTAACTGGTTTGATTTTTAACTCATTTGAAAATCTGATGTGTTGCCTATGTGGCATATGATGTGTCACTACATCTCGCATGTCAAGTGATGTAGAAATATATGGCTGTCATATCAGCTTTTCAGCTAATAACTCGTCAACATTGGTTATCAATGATTTTTTTGCAATAATTTATAAAATTCAGTGATGTTAGTATTATAAAACAAAAAATTATGATTTAGGTGCAAGTAATACAAAGTTTAGTGACCATAGATGCAATTAACCCCAATTTAGGCAACCTTGGAAGTGGAAGAGCAGGATTGGAAATTTGGATCAGGAAGAGCTGGATTTGCCAAATCTGGAACTGGAAGGGCAGGATTTGACAAATTGGAATCTAGAATTGCAGGATTTGGAAAATTTGGAATTGGAAGATCAGTATCTGGCAAAACCTGCAGCTGCAAGCGAGAGCGACCTGCAATGCCAACATCTATATTTGAAAATGATAAGAAGGCAAAGAAGAAGACAGCAATGAAATAATTAACAGAAGCCATCATTAATTAGTATGATGTTTACTATTACTTGATAAAAAAATAAGGTTTATAGTTGCAATACTTATACATGTATTTGATCGTGCGAAAATCATGCGTGCTTGGGAAAGATGGAGAAAATTCAAGCCAAGAGAAGTTATGGCTTTAAAATTTTTTATTTTTCAATTTTTTTTAATTTTTTTAGATGACTGCTACTATTGTAACATTAGCTCTTAAAGGGATAGTTTCCTTATAAATGTTAATTTCTAATTTTTATATGAATTTATAAATGAAATTCATTTATTTTATAATAATTGTATTCCAAAAATTTGACAAGAGTTAACTGTCAGCATGCTATGCCCACATCCATATTTCAAAGTATCAAGGCAACTAAGAAGACCACAATGAAACAGTTAAGAGAAGCCATCGTTAGTATGATGCTAACAGTTTGCTTTGGGATTTTTTTAGTTCTTCGAACCAATTCAAAAAAATTCAAGATTCATATATTGTACAAGTTGTAGCTATTGATAGTTTGGTCCTACATAGGCAATACAAAAAATCATTCGGTTGGGAAAATTTTGTTTCACTAAAAGCTGGAGAAAATTCGTCTAGTGTTTTTTTTTAGATTATTAGTGGAGCTTTTAAGGCAAAAAAGATAAATAAGTGTAATATTTTATTTATCTTTCTACCTTAAAAGCTCCATTGTTGTTGCTTTTTGAGTTATGTTCATCAAATATTTTAGCTCTGTCTCTGCTTCTTACATCATCCATTCACTTCTGTTTCGCAGTTCAAATGGTTAATCCAGCTTCTACTAAAACAAAATTAATTTCTTGTTTTCGTTTTCATTTGTTTGTTAATTAACAAAACTATATCCTAAGATTTAATTGAAACCATTTCTATTGTTGGATAAGCAATTCAATCTGCTTCATTACAAGCTCTTTTCAAGAAGTTGACTTCAAATAATTTGTTAAAGTTTGCTACAGGAGCAAATCCATGCGCCCCAGCTCAAGAAATGGGAGAGATTGCTAATAAAAATCCATGCAGTTCTTGAATTTGGCTTGGAGATGTTTAGAGACTTGGCTTTCCACATGGAACATATATATATATATATATTGAGTGAACTGTGAGAATCTCAAATCCCTACCCAAGCAGAAGTCTCTTAAATCATTAATCATATTGGATTGTTCATGTCTGACTAGACTGAGTTGCTTTCCTGAATGTGGCCTGCACAGGCTTGCATCCCTTCAACGCCTCCACCTTGTTGGTATTGTTGGAAGCGAAAGCGATATTTTGATCGAAGAGAGCTCTAAATTAAAATTTTAATTTAACCGAAACATGCACTCAAATATTGCATGATATACAAATACACTTTGTATATTAACTTTGAGTATTTATTCATAACTTTAGTAAAACATATTTATAATATTTATGGATAATATCCATTTGCCAAAATCATCTCATAATTTTTAGAACAAAATTGGAAAATAAAAAGATTAAAACAAACATTTTAGCATCGAGTTCACTAATTGTGCAAACTAAGTAAAAGACCAAAAACTTCAGTTATCTTTGATGAAACTTTTTTGGTAATCTAAGATATATATGATCATAAAATATCTTATTTTTACAAATTTATAAGCTACTAATACTTTATAAATTTTGTTTAATATTTTTCTTTCGAACACTTTTTGAAGAAAAGAGAAAGCAAAAAATTAAAAGAAAATTGGCAATTGAAGAGAAAAAAGAACAAAAACCAAATGGCAACAGAAGAAGAAATATATTAATAGACAAAGAAAAAAAAATCAACCCTATTAATTAAGGTGGCAGAGGAAATAGTGGAAATGATGACTTTTTTTCCCTTTCTGTGAAGAACTAATGGCATAGTTCATTTTTCTAACTATTACCGTTAATCAAATAATCAATATTTTCTTATATTAACTATGACAATTATTTTAATATATTATTATAATTAATTTAATTAATACTTTAATTAAAATTATATAGGAGAAATAATTAATCAATATTAATTTTAATTCAAATAATATAAGTGATCAATTTGTAATTTAATTCTCAATTAAATTAATCCACACATCATAAATATTGATTAGATAAATAATTTAATTTGGGTGTAATTTATAAAGTTAATAATTTTATTGAAATAGAAATATAATATTAACTATTTAATATTATATCAGACACTATTTCCGAATTCTTTATATACCTAAACACATTAAATATCATTCCGGAATTCTCGTTTTAATTACCAATAAAATCTCAAACATTAATTTGACTTTTAAATTATAATATTAACTCATATCGTTATGATCCTGATATTGATTAGGGTTACAGTATGTTAAAACCTTATTAGTCAATACATTAATGAGTGATAATTTGTGTTTTGATTAAAATAAGACTTATTATTATTAGTCTAACTAATAATTTCAATTTCACATCGAATATGTCATATTTCTCATAGTCAGGAATATATTTTATCAGAACCAAAAGATCAACTCCATTAGGATCTTATTCTGGTGCTGTAGGGTAACGAATCCTACTACTGGTAATCTCATGTATTACTACATGATTAACTGTAGTAACCACGAGTCGATAGCCTAGTACAACGTAAGAGCACCTCCACAGCCACCCATGAAATGACAGTTTTGACATCTCAATGCAAATGACTTCGAGTCATTAAAACTTATATATTATGACGAAAATAATAAATGTTAACATCGAACACTATATGTACAATTATTATCAGGCGTCACCGTTCGATACCCTTAACTCTTTAAGTACCCACTCGTTTATTCAGATATCATTATATCATAGAGAATTAGATTCATCTTTAGAATAAACTATGTGATAACTTATAAACTCAATGAATTTCCAATTCATTATCTTTTTTCCGGTTATGAACATTTTTAAAATTATCTTTTACTAGATATATTTATCTTATTATTATGAACAACTTGATAATAAATTCTCTATAGATAATCAAATAGTTGTATATTTCATAGTATAAAAGTAACTATTATATTCATAATATAATCAACAACTGAAATATTTTATTTATTATGAATGTGAAATATAAATATGTCAATTATGGTATATTATTTAATACATAAAAAAATAAATGCACTAGGGCATACAGACTACTGATAACAGGTACAAGTCCCCAAGAGATGATTTCAATGAAGATGGGATCCTGCTTCCCACCAATGTGAATTTCCCTTGTATATCTAAGGCATTCTAGACCTCACCTCTCTTTTGCAATTCTAGATCAACCATCATAATCTTTGTTCCTTATGGAAAGAAGGCATTCCTTCAACACCTAGATGGCTCTATATCGGCAACTGCCCTTAGCTAAGAAGGTGCAACTCGAACGAGAGAGGAGAGTGGTGGCCCATTAGAGCTCACATTTCCTGCATTGTTAAACTAGAGAAACAGGAAAGCAAAAATCCATAACATGCATTCAAGCAGTAGGTATTAGTATCTGCTATAATATTGTCTTCCTTGACATATGGGTATCAGTATCAACTTAGCAAAGCATTTTCATGGTAAACATACTATAGAATGATTCATTTTCAAATCAGCATTCTATTATACCCTCGAACATTAAGCTCTAATTCTCACTTCAATGCCAAATTCCCCTTGAGGTTTCTATTTTAATTTTACCGAAATATGCAATCAAATATAGCATGACATGAAAATACACTTTTCATGTTAAGCTTGAGTATTTATTCATAACTTTTAGCAAAACATATTTTGTAACCTTTATGGATAAAATCCATTTTGCCAAGATTATCCCATGATTTTTAAGAATAAAATGGAAAATAAAATGATTAAAACAAACCTTTTATTACTGAGTTTACCAAGTACGCAAACTAAGTAAAAAGACAAAAAAATTTAGTTGTATTAATGAAACTCCTTTACTAGTCCCGGATGTATGATTACAAATTTTCTCCTTCTGACAAATTTATAAGCTACTAACATTTTAAGAGCTTTTCTTCAATATTTTCTCTCAATGCTCATACCATATGAGAGAAAAAAAAATTTAGAACAAAAACAAATTTTTGCTCAGAGGAAACGAAGAACCAGATGAAGATAAAAACTTAAAAAAAATTAAGAGAATGAAGAAGAAGATTAAGAAGCAGATGACCAAAGCCAACCGATCCACTTTTCATTTTTCAACCTTATTAAATAAGGTTGACAGTCGGAAAAAAATTTTTTGATTTTTTTTTAATTTTGATTTATGATAAAATGATGGTGCAACAATTGCATAACTCATTTTCTAGCTACCATTATTAATCATAAAATCAATATTATCTTCTATTCTCTTAACCATGGTAATTACTTTAATATACCACTTTGGTTAATTTAATTAATAACTTAATTAAATTATTATAATTTTAATTAACACTTTAATTAAAATTATAAATAAGAGAAATAGTTAAAATTAATCAATATTAATTTTAACTCAAAAATATATGTGATCATTTTTAATTTAATTCTTAATTAAATTACTCCCCACATCTTTAATATAGACTAGATAAATAATGCATTTTGGGTGTGTCTTATAAGGTTAATAATTTTATTGGAACGAAAATATAATATTAACTCCTTAATATTATATCGAACACAATTTCTGAATTTCTCGTATACCCGGATACATTAAGTATCATTCTGGAATTCTCCTTTTAATTATCGATAAAATCACAAATATTATTTTGACCTCTAAATCATAATATTAAGTCATCTCGTTATGATCCTGATCTTGATTAGGGTCACAACATATCAAATCTTATTGGTCAATATACTAATGAGTAATAATTTGCGTTCTGATTAAAATAAGACTTATCATTATTAATCTAATTAATAATTCAATCTTATATTGAATAAATCATATTTCTCCTGACCAGGAATTTATTTTATCAGAACCAAAATATCAACTCCATTAGGATCTTGCTCTGGTGCTACAGGGTAATGAGTCCTACTATTGGTAATCTCATGTCTCACTATATAACTAACTGTGGTGACTATGAGCCGGATTACCAAGCACGGATAGCTCAGTACAAGGCAAGAGCACCTCTACAACTACCCATGAAAAGACAGTCTTGACACCTCAAGTCAAAGGACTTCGAGTCATATAAAACTCATATATTATGACCAAGATAATAACTTTTGACATTTAGCACTATCTGTGAAGTTATTATCAGGCTTCACTGTTCGGTACTCTTAACTCTTTAAGAACCCACTGGTTTATTTAGATATCATTATATCATAGAGAATGAGATTACTTCTCAAAATAAATCATGTGATAACCTAGAAGTTCAATGAATATCCAATTCATTGTCCTATACCGGTTATGAACATTTTTAAGATTATCTTTTAATAGATATATTTATCTCATTATTATCAACAACTTGATAATAAATTCTCTGTAGATAATCAAATGGCCGTATATTTCATAGTATATTTAACTACTGCATTTATAATATAATCAACAACTTGAATATTTATTTATTATGAATGTGAAATATACATGTATCCATTGTGGTATAATAATTAATATATAAAAAGTAGTGAATGCACTAGAGCATACACACCACTGATAACAGTATCAAGTTTTACAATTCACAAGTTCGAAAACAGTGAGCTCATTGTTTTAATTGGATATTAGCGGATATAAGAATAAGAGTACCCAAGATGGTATGGATAAGTTGGAGCAAAATTCTTATAACTTAATAAGATATATCGAGTTCGAGTCCTGATAATATAGCTACCTTAAAACTCTTTTGGGAGTGTTTTACAGTCTTTCGTGGTTTTACCCAGTATAAATATAATTAATTTCAGTTCGTTAACATATAAACTGAAAACACTTATAATTCAAGAAAAAAAAAGAATAAGAGTGTTAGCAGCATAAGTTGATATTTATTTTTTTAAATTATGATATGTTCATTAATCGTCTTCATAATCTTTCATTTCAATACAATAGTCCTCTACATTCACTTTTGTTCTCGTTTCTTGCATCTCACTTATCATAAGCAAGCAATGATACTTTACTATTGTTGGAAAAAAATGTGATTATGAGCCATTTTGAGAGGATTATTCGGGTGGGTCCCACAACTCGGTTTTGGGAAAAAAAGACCCGGATATATGTTCCTTGACATGAGGACTATGAATTAATGTATTCATATGCTCAAAATGGAAAATGTGTGAATAGAAATTGAAGCTCAAAATAAGCTCCATGATAAGGAGATTTTTAAGCTCAATGTAATTGTTATTAAATGTAATAATGAAAGTACCTCTTCTGCTTATTTGCTTGAGTCTTCCAATTTATGGCATGGTAGACTAGGACATGTTAATTATAATACCTTGAGAAGGTTAATTAACTTGAACCACAT
>CATIWF010144023.1:0-41901 GCA_949630135.1 Balakata baccata
TATAGTTATGTATTAATTTAAATTATAAAAATTATAAGTTTTAATATTTGAAAATATAATTATGTATAAAATAGATTTAATTTATTTATTTTTCATATTTTATTGTGTATAAACTTATTAAAAATTATATTTTGATAAAATGTTATTTTGACCGGTTTAACTCCGGTTCAACCCCAATTAGACCTCTAACTTTTAATTCTCTATCTTTTCCGGTTCGTTTACCGGTCTGATTTTTACAACATTGGTGAAAATCGTTTCTGGAGAGAAGCAGCAGGTTTAGTTACCCTACAGAATAAGACATGACCTTTTTTTAATACGCGGGCCATCACAGAGTTCTCTATGCGCACGTGTCGGACGTGAAATCTTGCTCATGATCAAGTTGTTGGGTGTTCCTAAAAGTAGTGGGTTATCTAGGTATGGACAACATCTTCAACGCATCACAGTTGAAAGGTAGTTGGTAAATTGACCATGTGGATATGTGAGCTGGAAAGGGTTGGTGAGACATCAGCATACACATGATGAGAGAATTTTTCAAAAATATCAAAAAAATTTATAAAATATTACACTATTACTTCTCTTCAATTTTTTTTTTTTCAAATCTATCTAAAAAATATTATAAGAAATATTATAATCAAAAAGTTATCCTAAATATAAAAAAAAAAACATATTTAGTATATTTTCAGCATACATTAATATACCTAGAATATATCTTAGTTCAGTATACTAAACAAATATTTTGAGAATATCTTAGGTCAATATACCTTGAAAATGCCTTAATAATTTTTTAAGAATTCTTTGGAAATATATTGTGTATACTTTGGTAATATTTTAAAAAGAAATTTCTTGGAAATTTTTTCAAAAATACTAAAATATTTGTTTACTTATTTCATTAAATCTTGAAATCATAATGAGATATTCTCTCCGAAAGAAAACCAAAAAGAGATATATTCATATATATTTAATTTTCTTGAGAATCTATCAGTTCCCATGATATTGGTTAAAAGCATAATTGGCTTTTCATTATTCAGTTATTTAGCTATCTAATGGTTGCATGTGGAAGAAACCACATCGTACTCTCTTCTCAAAGAAAAGGGTGCTGATTAAATTCGATATTTTAATTGAAAAAGAAAAGAAAAAAAATATGGAAATACAATTCGAGACGTGCATGATAAGAGGCTAGGTGGGTCGGTTAGGAGAAATTGTATTCATAAACATTTTGCTCAGTGATTTCAAAATTCTGATTTTTGATTTCGTGAGATGAGCAGCTAATTTCATCAAATTTATCGCCGACCAGAGGCACAAATTGCCATTCCGATTCTTTGTACGACAAGCTGTATTACGATGCCAGAATCATTGAAGAGAATGAAAGATTAAGGAAAGATGAAGTTTTCCTCTAATAATAATAAGAAGAAGAAGAAGAGTCACTTGAAGAAGAAGAAGAAGAAATACCTGATGCAGAGAGAGTAGAAGAAGATTCAACCAAGACGTATATTTGAAAAGCCATTTGGTTAAAAAGAAGAAAGTTCCTCATAAAAATGACAAATTTTTGTCATATTCTTTAAAGAAAAAATTAAAAGGAGATATTTTGTGAAATTTTCTCTAGATATCACATTCCACGTGTAGAAATGACTCATTTCCTAGGACTTTTTTCATGCTTCTTGGGATTTCTCAACATTTTTAGTTTTGATCATTTGAATTTTTATTCTTTAAGAGCATATCATCGCTTACATGATGAATTATAAAAACCAATATAACAATTGTAAATGCAATGGCATAAGTATATTGACAGCTTTCAATTTTGAAAGTTTGCAAATGTTGAAAAAAAAGAGAAAATTTCGTTTCAATAAAAAAATTTTCTAGATTTCATTTTTATTATTTTATAATAATTTTAATTAATAAATAAATAGTAAATATAACATATTAAAATATTAATCGGGTCCTATAAATTAAAATTAATGTCAATTAAAATTGACAAAAAGTGTAATTCACTCCCATCAAGTTTGTTAAAAAAAGATTCATTGTTGTCTAAAATAGTCCAATGACCCAAATGTGATTAAATAAAGGTTAGTGATTTAGTAGCAAAAAATATGTTGGGTTTTAAAACAAGCATTTCATACATATGACACAACGGAGAAATTAAAATATTTAAACCAAATTAGGATCAATCTATATGAATTGACCCATATTCTGAGCTTTTTGGGCATTTCAGGTTTCTTCGACTTGTTTCAGAATTTTTCAGGTTCTGTAACTCGATAATTTGGATTTTTATTTCCATTCTTAGAGAAGGAAATGTCGTTTGTACCACCAAAAAAGAAGGCAATGTTTTTTTTATCATCATTAGGTCCAATTCCACGTGCCAAGATCTATTGTCTACATGCACCTTTGATGGAAAATGCATTTCATTGCCACCAAGTATGCTAAAAAAGGATTGAATACTGTCCAAAATAGTTCAAGGACCAAGTGTGATTAAATAAAAGGTTGATGATTTAATAGCAAGAAACGTGTTGGGTTTTAAATATTCAAATTAGGATCAACCCATATGAAATTAAATCAAAATTCAAGCCAAATACACAAGGTAGGCATTAGCTTTTAAAACCTTGTCTTTTTCTCGTTTTTATTTTTTTCCACAACAGCCTAAGTATAGGAACACTCTAATAGTATCCACACGAAAGCTTGAACAAAAACCAATTTGGAAATAGTTTGGTCGAATTCTATTGGGTTCTATACAGAGTGCAACACCCTCTCATATAATTAGGATTAACCCAACTATATAAACAAGTATTATAGATTTTCCATTATTGAAAATTTGTGAAAATTAAAACTTTTTCTTTTCCTTACATTATTATTTCTTAACATTTTTTCATACAAATATTTTTCATGTTACCATATTAACATACTAATCCATATCTTATATCATGCATAAAACTATCATTCATCCAATAAAATAAATTTGGTATGGGCTAGACTGGTCCAATGTTTATAGAACTGTATCATACATAAATACATGTTTTTTAATCCAATAGACATGTACAAAACAAACAATCCATATTCCATATGACATATAAAAAAAACAAAAATGTCATGATATCACCGATTGCAAAAGTCTGCACTATAGTCTCTGATGAACTTTCTTCTATTCAATCAATTTTCTCTATCTATCAGCTCCAAATCTGCGTGCAGGAACACCCATACGCTAAGCAACTTAATGCTTAGTGGTACATATATGCATATAAACTTATGTAATTATAGGATGATATATCACATGTATACTTATACTCATGCCAAAATAATGTTCAACATGTATAAAATATACATTTAAAATGCTACACGCATATATATATATATATATATTTGTCCAAAATCATGTAATCATTTAATAATGTACATAGCATATTTATCTCATATTATCAAATTATGTACATATATCCATGAAATGACAATTAAAGTGAATATGCCGATCATATTAACAATTAACCATAAATTATTTATAATCAGCTGAACCTATGGACATTATACATTCTTATGCCACATATCATAAAACATTCAATAATTATATAACAAGTAGTCATTTCTATTTTATTCAACTTATTTAATTAGCCAATAGCCTATTTATTCAAAAACCGGACTAACTAGATAACAAGCTGTGAATAGGAGCACTCTCGAAGCTTAAGTCACCCTATTTACCTATTTGTATATTACTGTAATTATACTCGTCATGAGCTTGAGTCAAGGGCGTTTTCCGAGTTTAAGCCACCTTGACTTAATAACATGATTAAGTTACTGACATAATGGACAAGAGCGCTCTCCAAGCTTAAGCCACCTTGTCCAATAATTAAGAATCATATAGAAATTTCCTATGGTACCGTAAAAGACCCTCAATGACATGTCATCGATCTTAAGTCTCGTCCTTGTAAAGAGGAATGGACAATTATACATATTCATAATTTATTTCAATATGATAGGTTATAATTTTATCTCATTTCATACTTGCATGTTATATGACATAATTTTCCTTACTATGGCTTAATACCTCATATAAAATATATAATTATATGCAAAGAAAGAAAATTTCAACAATTTAACATATATATATGTCACAATATTTAAAAGACCAAATTCCTAATATTCCTTTCCAATCAAATTTCTGCCATAATATTGGAATACATTTATCACCTATTTAGGAACTGAATTCTATCTCATGGTCTTCTAAGAAGTTTTAGCTTAATGTCTTAATTTTCATATTCAATAAGAATCACATAAATCTGAATTTTATAGCATAAGTTATAGCTCAAAAATCACAAGTTGTTCACTGAAAATTTTCCCAGGATATTATAGACAACTCCATGTTCGATTTTTTTAGTCCATTTTTGGTCTATTTACAAATAGAATTCAAATCCATATTCTTCATAAAAGTTTTAGCCCTATGTGTATATTTTTATTTCCAATTGGTTTTATACAAATCTGAGTTACATAACATGAGTTATGGTTAAAGAAATCAAGACTGTTCCACAGAATTCCAGCAACATCACAAAATACCATAGTTCACCAAAAATTGGATTAAATTCATAGACATCCTCAATAGTCGTAAATCATTATAATTATCATTTTTAACATCATTATCATGCCAATTATCATCTCAAGACATAACAACCACCATTTTAAAAATGTAATTAGTATGAGTTTAGTAATAAAAATGCATATATGTACTAACATCAAATGAAACCTTACAAACCTTAAGCCCTCAAGCTTGCTCTTTCCTTTGGGGTTACCACCACCCTCTCTATCACCTAACAAGACATCAACATGCCTCTTTTAGGCCAAAAAACAAACATATATAACATAACTCTACTCTTTAAATATAAATCTAACTTTAACTATCAAACTATCTTTTTTAACTCAAAATCCATGTCAAGTTTCTTCTTCAACTAATCTAGATTCTAAAAGGAAGAGTTTCAACTCTTTAAAACCATAGATTGACTAAAGAACTAACTCATATAAATGGGTCTCCACCAAGTATAAAAATGGTAGAAAACAAGAGGAAAGAAGAAGACAAGATGGTTTTTAGCTTCACTTACTTCTCCCTTTACTAAAGACAATGTGGATTTGGGTGTTTAGCTTCTTCCTTTCTTCATTCTCCAAGAAAATGGCTTCTTTGGCTCCAACAACTCCCTCTTTTTACTTTTCTAAAGAGTTTTGGGCTATATAAGTGATTTTTCCTTTAGTTTTTAGTGGTTTTGGCTTCTTTTGAGTAAAAGAAGGTGGAAAGATGGAGGGTTGAAGAGGGAGCACGAATTTGGATGGAAAAGTTAGGGTTTGGGGCTGATGTTAATGAGGAAGAAGGAAGAAGAAGGGTTTTTATACTTTGATAAAGATGTCACTTTAGTCCCTTCTTGTTTTTGCTAAATACCCACTTAAATACTTGGCTTTTACTTCTTTCTTATAACTTTTTTCAACTTTATATCTTTTAATTAAATCACCCACAACACAAATAAAATCTTTTATTAATGTTTAAACCCCAATTTTAGACTCTAATAATATTAATTAGAGCAATTAAACACATTAATTATCCGGACTTAAATTACGGGTATTATATTTCTCTCCCCTTAAGAAATTTCGTCCTCGAAATTACCTGATGGTTCATATTGGAACAAATGGGGGTATTGTGTGATCATAACTTCCTCGCTTTCCCATGTAGCCTTTTCTATTGCATGATTTTTCCATAAAATCTTAACTAACGGTACTCGCTTATTTTTGAGCTCTTTGACTTCCCGAGCCAAAATATGAACTGGCCCTTCTTCATGCGTCAAATCCGGTCTCACTTCAATATTCTCGACTGAAATAATATGAGAGAGATCTGACATATGCCTCCTTAACATGGACACATGGAAAACATTGTGGATCTTGCTCAACTCTGGTGGTAGGGCAAGTTTGTAAGCAACTGGTCCCATTTGCTCTAGGATCTCATAAGGCCCAATGAACCTAAAGCTCAACTTGCCTTTCTCCTCGAATTTGAGAACTTTCTTCTATGGGGAAACTTTAAGAAACATTTTTTCTCCTACTGCATATTCTATATCTCTCCTCTTGAGATCTGCATAAGATTTTTATCAATCTGAAACTGCTTTTAACCTGTCTTGAATTATCTTCACCTTTTCTTCCATTTCTTGAATTAGTTCTAGTCCCACTAGCTTCTTCTCACTGAGTTCTGTCCAACATAGTGATATCTGATACTTCCTACCATAAAGTGCTTCTTATGGAGCCATCTCAATGCTAGACTAGTAACTATTATTATAGGCAAACTCCATCAATGATAGGTACTTGTCCCAGCTACCCTCGAACTCAATCACATAACTTATCATCATATCTTCCAATATCTGAATTACTCTCTTTGATTGACCATCTGTGTGAGGATGAAAAGCCATACTGAAACTAAGCTTGGTATCCAAAGCTCTCTAGAGGCTACCCCAAAATAGAGATCTGAATCTAGGATCTCAATCTGATACAATGGAAACTGGCACTTTATGAAGCCTCACTATCTCATTCACATATAACTCTACTAATTTGTTCAATGGGTAGTCCCTCCTAATAGGCAAGAGGTGAGCTAACTTCGTAAGCCTATCTACAATAACCCAAATAGTGTCATACTTTTTAGGAGTTAAGGGCAACCCAATCACAAAGTCCATTGTGATCCTTTCCCATTTCTATTATGGAATCGAGATTGGTTGCAACAACCTTAAAGGTACCTAATGTTCTATCTTGACTTGCTGAAATGTCAAGCATCTGGTTGTGAATTCTGTGATGTCTTTCTTCATACGTATCCATCAATGCTTGCTCTTCAAATCATGGTACATCTTATTACTACCTAGGTGCATAGCATACTTTGTTTTGTGTGTCTCTTTAAGAATTTTCTGCCTCAACTCCATAATATTAGGCACATATAGCCTACCTTGGTAATATAACCCACCATCTGATTCAACTGTGTATCTCGGTCTCTCCCCTTTTTAAGCCAATTCAATCTACTCAACTAGCTTACTATCTTGTTTCTATGCATCTCGAATCTTTTGGTTGGGAGTAGGTTAGATGTGTAACTCTGCCATAATCTTCCTACTTAAAGTATCAGCCACTATATTGGCCTTGCCTGGATGGTAATCTATAACACAATTGTAATCTTTGATTAACTCCAATCATCGCCTTTGTCTCAAAGTCAACTCTTTCTGATTAGGGAGGTACTTTAAACTCTTATGATCCATATAGGTAAAACAATTTTCCCCATACAAGTAATGGCGCCATATCTTCAAAGAAAAGATAATAGTTGCCAACTCGAGATCATGTGTAGGGTAATTTTTCTCATATGGCTTTAATTGCCTAGAAGCATAGGCAATAACCTTACCCCCTTGCATTAAAACACATCCCACACCATTGTGAGAAGCATCGCTATAGATGACATACTCCTTGTCATGGATTGGCTGTGTCAAAACTAGAGCCTTTGGAAGCATTCTTTTAAGCTTGTCAAAGCTAGCTTGACATTTGTCCGAGCACTCAGACTTCACATCTTTTCTTAATAACCTGGTCAATGGAGAAGCAATGATGGAGAATCCTTTCATAAACCTCCTATATAGCCTGCTAGACCAAGGAAACTCCTGATTTCTGTCATTTCTGGGGAGGCTTCTAATTAAAGATTGGCTCAACCTTACTGGGGTCCACTCTAATACCCTTTACTGACACAATGTGTCTAAGAAAAGTCACTTTATCAAGCCAAAACTCACATTTAGAGAGCTTGGCATACAACTTTTGCTCTTGAAGGGTTTGTAAAACTATCCTCAAGTGTTGATCGTGTTCTTCTAGGTTCTTGGAGTACACTAAAATGTCATCAACGAACACCACAACAAATTGATCCAAATAAGGCATAAAGATCATGTTCATCAAATCTATGAAGGCTGTTAGAGCGTTGGTCAATCCAAAGGGCATAACTAAGAATTCATGATGACTATATCTTGTTTTAAACGTCATTTTTGCTATATCCTCCATCTTAACCCTCAACTGATGATATCCTAATCGTAGGTCAATATTGGAAAAGACACCAGTACCCTTTAACTGATCAAAAAGATCATCAATTCGTGGTAACAGATACTTGTTCTTGATAGTCACCTTGTTAAGCTATCTGTAGTCTATGTATAACCTCATAGACCCATCCTTCTTCTTAACAAATAACACAGGTGCACCCCATTGAGATACACTAGATCTAATAAACCCATTATTAAGCAACTCTTGTAATTGTGACTTCAACTCTTTCATCTCTGATAGTGCCATTCTATATGGTGCTGCTGATATAGGAGCTGTGCTTGGAGTGAGCTCTATAGAGAATTCAACTTCTCTATCCGGTGGTAAACCTAGTAGATCCTCTAGGAATACATCTGGAAACTCTCTAACTGTAAGAGTACTGTTAAGGTCAGGACCTCCCTTCGTGGTATCAATTACATGGGCCAAGTAGGCCTCACACCCTTTCTCATCATCCTCTTAGCCTTCATTATGGAAATCACACGTAGGAGTTATGGAAACAACTCCCTTCTCACTATAACAATTCCCTAGTCATCTGTCTTGAGTTTCACAAATTTATCCTAACAGTCTACTACTGCCCCATACCGTGCCAACCAGTCTATACCGAGAATATGATCATACTCATAGAAGGGTAGCTTTATCAAGTCAGCAGGGAACTCCCTCCAATGGATAACCCCTATAAACCTGATTAACAATGGTACTATGGCCTAAGGGATTTGTTACCTCAATCTTATACATTAAGGGTTTACTAATCATAGTATGCTTTTTTGGTATGCTCATGCAAATATAAGAATGTGTAGAATCAGGATCTATCAAATCACATAAATCAGAATCATGAAAAGTGAACATACCGACAATGACATCTATCGCAGCTTGATCCTCCCTAGCCCTTATGGCATATGCTCTAGCTAGTGCTCGGCTTGGCCCTGGCCTATTAACTATCTCTGATATGACCCTGGTATTGGTTGGATGACCACCCCTAGCCTGAGGCTTGGCCTGAGTCAGTGCAAAGGCTATAGTCTGTGCAGGAGCACTGTCCGTCCCTAATGGGCAATCTCTCTTTATATGGCCCTGTTGACCACACTTGAAGCATGCTCCAGTCAGAAGTCTGCACTTACCCCAATGTTTCCTACGACATATATTGCACTTTGGGGCACTCTCAGTAGTATGTTGGGTTTGTGTGATACCAGCAGCTAAAACAGTTTTGGAGGGCTGCCCCTCCTATGTGAACCATCCTAATGTTATCCCTGACGGCCCTAGTACTAACTACGACCCTAGCCTTGGGACTGGCCCTAAAAAGAATACCCTTCTTACCTATCTAATGGGTTATTGCTATTGACTATCTCCTGCCCTCGTCATCCATCCTCATCCTCTTTCTTTTCTCGACCATTTTTGTGCTTGATGGAGACCCATTTCATATGAGTTAGTTCTTTAGTCAAGCTATGGTTTTGAAGAGTTGAAACTCTTCCTTTTAGAATCTAAATTAGTTAAAGAAGAAACTTGACATGGATTTTGAGTTAAAAAAGATAGTTTGATAGTTAAAGTTAGATTTATGTTTAAAGAGTAGAGTTATGTTATATATGTTTGTTCTTTGGCCTAAGAAAGACATGTTGATATCTTGTTAGGTGATAGAGAGGGTGGTGGTAACCCCCAAAGGGAAGAGCAAGCTTGAGGGCTTAAGATTTTTAAGGCTTCATTTGAGGTTGGTACATATATGCATTTTTATTATTAAACTCATACTAATTACATTTTTGAAATGGTGGTTGTTATGTCTTGAGATGATAATTGGCATGATAATGATGTTGAAAATGATAATTATAATGATTTATGACTATTGGGGATGTTTATGAATTTAATATAATTTTTGGTGAACTATGGTATTTTGTGATGTTGCTGGAATTCTGTGGAACATCCTTGATTCCTTTAACCATAACTGATGTTATATAACTCGAATTTTTATGAAACCAATTGGAAATGAAACTATACATATAGGACTAAAAATTCACGAGAATATGAATTCAAATTTTGTTTGTAAATAGGTAAAAAATTGGGTACAAAAGTCAGATATGGAGTTGTCCATAATATCCTGAGCAAATTTTCAGTGAACATCTTATGATTTTTGAGCTATAACTTATGCTATAAACTTTGGATTTATGTGATTTTTAATGCATATAAAAATAAGACATTAAGCTAAAACTTCTTAGAAGATTATAAGATATAATTCAGTTCCTAAATGGGTGATAAATGCATTCCAATATAATTAATCTTTAAACCCGAATTTTTGACTCCGATAATATTAATTGCAGCAATTAAACACATTCATTATCTGGACCTAAATTATGGGCATTACATAGAGAATTCGACGAAATTGAGGGAGAAAGAGGGGCAGTGACTTCTTGGGTGTGTGTCTTTTCATGGTAGCCGAATTCACATATGGTATTTATACCACATATGTAAACCCTAGGACATTAGAATTTTAACACTTAAAACCCTAATTTGAAAACTCATAATTAATTATGACAAATTTAAAATATAAAGTCGAATTAAATTACCAAATTAAATAGGCCCAAACTATGACATTTATATTTGGAATTTTTTCAAAAATGCCAAAAAATTTCTAAAAAATTACAACAATACCTTCACTCGAAGTTTTTTTTTTAACCTACCAAAAGCACCTAAAAAATATTACAAAAGTACTTAAATTCAAAAAGTCACCCAAAGTATACTAAAAAGTACACATTCGATATATTTTCGGTACATCCTAGTATACCTTGGTTCGAAATCCTTAGGAATATCTTGATTCGGTATACCTTGGGAATACTTTGGATATATCTTGAGAATACTTTGGGTATATCTTGAGAATTCTTTCGGAATTCCTTGGGTATACCATGGGCATTCCTTGAGAATAACTCAAGAATACCTTAGGAATATCTTGAGAATTTCTTATGGACACATCGGTTATACCTTAGGAATACCTTGAGTATATCTTATGAATATCTTGAAAATTCCATGGGAATACTTTAAGAATACCTTGAAAATATTTTAGGTATACTGATGTGTCAAATTTAGTACTTGCAAGTGTACGAACTACTATAGAATGACAAATTCATTCCTGAGGTCGATCTTTCAGGGAACGATTTGGCTTAAATTATAAATTAATTAAAATTACCAATAACAGGATAAAATAAAATTCTAAACACTTTAACCACGTTTTAAGACTTGATTAATTAAACTAAAAAAATAGAATACTCCTCTGGGGTTATAGCAGGTCACTGGCTATGAAAGAATGTTATTTCTTGTTTTAATTAGAATTATATGGTTAGAAAACTTAGAATAATTTTAATGCTTTTAGCACGCTTCTATTGAAAGTTTTTCTAACTTAATTATTTTAATTGCTCCTATTATATAAAGTTAGTAATTTAATTAGTTTTTGAGTGTGTATATGTCAATGCTATAGGTTAAATCCTCAAAACTTACATACTACCTCTTGTTTTCTTTTGTGAGTTTTTGAGCCATATTAGAGCTATTACCACTAGAAGGTCTCCTCTTTTTTTTCTAGTAAGTGTATAAATTTGAACATGGTATAATTACTCTAGAATTTGCATTCAGATACTGAATGAAATTGTAATTTTTATTGTCAAAACAGTTAAATAATGCAGGCACCTAGGATTTACTATTTTAGCTTTCTTTTGTAGCTTACCCTGTTAGAAAAGTGCTCTAAAGACAATCACCTTTAGCACTTATTGTACGTATTTATGTAATTAATGAAAAATATTTTCATTAATTTGGTATTTATTTGTTATATAAATTGATAGTGATATTAAATCGATTAAGGAAGTCCTTGATACCGCTCAAACAGTTATTTGAATTGATAGTGATCTCAAACCGCTGACTTTTCGGTCAATTGGGAAATCATGATGTGTTGCTAGATACCGCTCATGATTTGTTTAAATTATTTGATAATTTAAGTAGCCAATATAACCAAGAACCTAATGGGTCACACGTATTGAAAATATGAAAAATGAATAAAATGGCCTTGGATGAGATCCAAAAATATGAGAATTCTTTAGAGTTGGATCGTGATGAGATCACGGAAAAAATCAGAAAAAAATCAATCGGGGGGTCATGAGCCTGCGCGGGTAGGCAATATGACCGTGTGGAATCAGCATTGGTGTGCCATTTTCAACCATCATCCTTTTTATCATGGCTGTGTCACATTGTTGTGGGTGTGTTGATTTAGTCCAAATAGAGTGGGCGAGCAAGAGCTACACAAGCGTGACGTTTCCAAATTGGCACTCCACTATCACAAGTGTGTTGCTTTGGCATAGGTGTGTCAATTCTCGACCTTGTAGATTCCTTTACACGATGAAAGACTTGTTTTATTGAAAGTGGGCCCAAACTTCAAGACGTCATTTTGATTGGTTGAAATTAGTTTCTGGGATTTTGTTTGTTACTATTTAAAATGGGAAAAAGAGTCATAACTAGAGTATATCTCAATAACAACTTCTAGGAATATAAAATGTTCTTTAGAGTTAGGTTTTCAACACCTTCAATTTTTGTAATTTGTTTTCAACTTTTGAAATTTTGGTGGCTGAAAAGAACTTGGAAGCCACCTCCATTTTCGTTTCCAATAGATTTTGCTCATCTTTGGAAGCTATTTCACAATTGTGCATTGCAAAGTTTAGAGATTTGGAGAATGGAGACCAACCATTTAAAGAAGATTCAAGTTTACCAATCCCAAAGGGTTTTAGTTTCCTGATTTTATCTCTTCTCTACTGTAAATATGTTTAGTTTAGGATTTTCTATTAACTTAATTATAGTGGTAGCCTTGTTAGGCTAAATTTTTTGTTAGGTATTTTATAGCTACCAAGATTGTGTGAACTTTCTAGATTATTTTTTAAAGAAAATTGATGTCTTCCAATTTCAATTGTGTTTAATTAATTTTGAGTTGAATGATTGATTGGCCAATTCTCATTTAATTTGGAATGAAAATGTTAGGATTAGATTATTAGACATATCATTTTTAACTTAACCTCAAAATTGAATTGGGCATTAGTTATACAATTGGCTCGGGTAATTTATGAACTAAGGTGAGAGCCATTGAAATTTGATTTTATTATGCTTAATTGTGTAGGAAAAGTGATTACAAACTAGAGATACAAGCTAAATATCCAATAAAATCTCATTGGTTTATTGCTTTATATTCATTAGCTTTAATTTAATTAATTTAACTTTAAACTCATTAAAACAATTTTAGAGTGATTAGCTGCATCCTCTCGTGTTAATTTAATAAAAAATTTAAGTCAACAATTCTGTGAGAAACGATCTTAAAAGTATCTTGCCGTTCTATAATAGGCTCATATACTTATGAGTTAAATTTGTTAATGCCATGTGCAATGCATGTGGAGTGAATAAGTTATTTGTAATTGATAAAAGGGAGCCAAATACAGCGTTTTACAAAATTAGCAGGTGATTGAATGGACTAAAATCGAATACAAAATGTTAAGTGGACCAGAACAATTTCTAAAGAGCAAAATGACAAAATATAACAATTATGGAGCAATACTTGTCTTATGCCTATTTATATTAATTAACTTAATTGAAAATTAATTATATTGACACAATTACTTAAATATGTTAATTTTTAATTACATTAATATTAACTATATTAATTTAAATATATATATATATATTATTTATATGTTTTATTTGAATTTATTATAAAAATAAAAAAGTAAGATACATCTTAAATTTATAAATCATTCTTTTATTTTTGCATTTCCAAGTGATGTACAATAAAGGTCCTTTAATATAATACTATCCTTTCTTACAAAAAAATCTAAATTGAAAACGTTCCATAGTTTCTTTATTCAATTCTCTTTTTTATTTTAAAAAATGAATTCACAACAAAAGTATTTAATGAATTTTTTATTTTTAAAATTTAGAAAAAAGAATTAATTTGTAGATAACCAAATTTTACTCTTTATTATACAAAACATTTAAAACATATAAACTTTTTAAATATATTTTATCTTTTTTATTAGTATATTACTTTTTTTATAATAAAAATAATTTATTTTTTCATAAATATTAATTTTAAAAAAAATAAAGTAAAATAAAAAAATGAAAAATTTATTTATAAAATTTTATATTTAAATATACTTTAAATGCTCTTTATTCTAAAATAAAGATCACTGTTCGAATGCTCTCAAAGCCAACATCCCGCCAAAATTACCCTAATCTAGGGTTTTGTTTTTTCTTTCTTCTGTGTTAATGTTTAGGAAATGGGCTCCAGAAGAAGAAAACCCAAGAAGAAAAGTGATGGCGTTGCTAAGGAAACCCATATGCATACTTCGATCTCTGCAATTCAATCTCCGGAGGTAGTTCTCTATATACCCACTTCTTTTTGTTTCATATTATTTCAAATTGCTTCAATTCCCCGTCAGTTTGCTTTGGTTAAGTCGGTTTTCTCCTCGTCTTGATTTTTCTTAAATTTCAGGGTCTACATCTTGATAACTTGAAAAAATTGTATGGGATGCTGGTCCGTTTGTCATTGAACTCGGATGCAGTGGGTTCGACTGGTTGTGAATCTGATTTATGTTACCTTGATGTGGCGTTGGATAATTTTGGAGTCAAATTGCAATTTAAGGACATTCTTGATCTCTCCGATGTTCTATTTAAAGAACTTGACCTGAAATTTGTGGAGTTGTTCTCTGCTTTAAGTGATGTTTCTGCCATTCAGCTTACAGATATTAGGGCAAAGAGTGAACAACTAATGCTTCTGTTGAGATGTTGTTTGGTAATATTAATTTTGATTGCATTCAACCAAGAACTTCTCTTCGAAAAAGGCAGAATTCTTCTTTCAAATCTTAGCAGGTTTATTTCTATCCAGTTAGGTTGTTGTAGAAACGAGAAATGCTCCATCACCTTTTCGAGGTCCATTTCTCTTGATGGTGGTCTTACTGCCTCTGTTAGTGAGGAGTTTGTTGCTTCAATATCTTCATTGGAGCATCCTAACTCATGCTGTGTGCTTTTATGTGGGTTGCTTGAGGTAATTTTGAATTTTTACCCTTCCTCTTTATTTTTTATGATCTCATGTGAAATCTGTGTTGATTGCCCCTACGGTAAATGGTAAAGACGCATTACCATTCGATGATTGCTTATAGCTCGTATATACAATTATATTGTTTGTTACAGCCATTCCTTAGCCACTAATTATCATCATATTTAATTATTGAAATGAATTCGACCAACTTACATGGTCAGTTTCTTTTTGTTCACATTATTTCTTATAGTCATATGATCTTATCAGGACATGTAAAAGTTGCAATAACATCCACTTGTCCAGGTGGTGCCCTGATACAACTTCATATGACTGTTATTTAAAATGTTTTAAAAATATATGTATTTCTTATGGGATGTAGGGTTTCATTTCAAAGATTCTCTGGAAACAATTCCCAAATGAAGGGTTTTACTACTTCTTGATTTATCAGTTTTAAGATTCTGTATTTACATGGTTACAGGCTGTTAGTCTCAAGCTGTATGAGGCCTTGTGTTACTTTTTTTAAATGTTTGAATATGCTAATGCCATCTGGATATCTAAATCAGGTCATAGTATTTTAATTATCTCAATATCAGTGGTTGATTTATTGCTCCACTTGTGCTATGACTCACTTTGTTCTGTATTATTTAATATTTCGTTTGTTGTCATATTCTGTATAATTGTGAGGATCTTAGGTTTCTGTCATCTGGTTCCACGGGCACATAATCCTTGTTTAAAGAATTGCAGTAATTTCTTTGAAGACTTTTCCTTTCATTCTCTGGCTCTTTTTCATGCCTTCTTGAAATTGGTGCAAATTTGGAAGTTTCTTACATAAGAAAATCCAACTTGATTTTGAACTATTATCTTTAGGTGTTTGCAGATGAGCTTTTGGCACATAAATCACTGAGAGAGTACTTTATGCTGATTGATTCCTCATCTACTGGAAGTGAAATGCTATTCAGCTTTCATGTTGGTTACGGTAATATTGGAAGTGTGCTGGAGGTGATTTGTGCACATTTTATTCTTTCAGTTTCTGACAAACAAGCATTTCAGAAATTCGTGAACAGATTATATTGGTGTCATAGGCAGGATATTGGAATTCCAGAAATAAGCTTGTCAGCAGCCTTGTCTTTGCTTCTTAGTCCTGTTATGCTTTCTGCTCCAAAAATGTTACAGGCACATTTGATATTATTGGTTTCTGAAGCAATCAGTATTAGCACAGCAATTGAAAATGTGGTTCTGGATTCTCGATCAATGGATTTATATTTGACAGCATTTGAAAGGTCAGTTATACTTTACTCTAGGCAGATGTCTAGTTTGGATGCTGATAGCCACCATTTGGCTGGTGAAGGTTCCTCTGTTAAATCAAGTTTGTGTGGTAGCAAGCAGCTGACTTTTGAGTCATTTATTCTGCAAGCTACAAAGGACAAACTATGTCATCTAATTGCTAAGTCAAAAGATTCATGGGATTCTTATTTGAGCAAAGCGTCGTTAAGAAAAAATTCTGAGTTGGTTGTATCCTCCATTGCATACATGAAGGAGAACATGTGTTTATTTGATGATACCTATAAAGATGAGGTTTTATCAATCTTAAATTGCATAATCCTGGGATGTTCATCTGATGATGTAAGCAGTACTTTACTTCCAAAAGGGGAAACAAGCCCCCAAGATCTTTATCTTCTTGCTTCTGTATTAAAGTTAATGAGCAGTTCAATGTTGCAAATTATACGGCATTTGAGGCATGTTGGGTTTTCAGGTTGTCTGAAATCGAAACAGGATGTCTCTTCATGTAAGGTATATGATTTTATAGTGGGTATTATTTGTTTGTTTCAACAGTTCAGTATCCATCTACCAATTCAGAACTTCTTATGTGAGAAAATGCAATCTCACCCTGCAAAGCATAAGGAGACCAAATGGATGCTTTTGCATCTTGTAGGTTTACTTTCTCTATGTTATGCTAGTGGGGTTGATTTCCTAGTAAGGGGATGTTTATTTGCAATGATGATACTCTTGTATTTCTTCATTACTGAAGAGGGTGATCTCAATGCATTAGAGTCACTATTTATTTCCAGATCAAGATCCTTGTTATCTAAATCATCTGAAAATGTTGAAAGGGTAACTTTTGCTTCTTATGTTTTGGCTTTCTTAATTTGTTATTGCTTTTGGTTCCAGTGTACTAAATAATTGAATAATGTCGTAGGTCCTGGTGTCCAGAAAATGTAGCCAACTAATTTCATCAAAAATTCAGAAGGTTCAGGATATGTACTTGAGGTAAATAATTACAACTTGTTTTGCATCTACTTTTTTGTAGGGTGGCCTTCATCTTAGATGATGAATTATTAATTTGAATAACCCTTAGTGCACACAACCCACATTCAGGTTATGCAGTTAGGGTTTTTATTACAACAGACTCTATTTTCTATCAAATTATGCCCTTGCCTTTTATCTTTCAATGGCAATATAGCTGCATTCAATTTCATGCCTGAAGCTATTTTTGCTAGTGCAGTATCTTTTTGCTGTTGATATAGAATCAAAATTTGGTGCACAAATTGTTATCTGAGAAAACTTATCGAGTGCTTGCATAACCTTTAATATCCAGCCTTCACATATGTGCTAGTTCTGATTTCATCTTGCATAAGTTCTCAAATGGAATTAGGTTTTGAAAATGATTAGGATTTTTCATTGTCATTAGCAAGTTGATTTTCTTAAACTTGAACAATGAGCTTTATAATATTTAATACCATTGCATTTAGCTTTAGCGCCTAGCTCCAATGGTAAATGTTTCGTGGGTTGGGATTGGCCTAGCTTCTAATAGCAAAATGTTTGGTCATTCCGCTTATCTCAAATGAACTATTCAAGAAAAGGAAACAAAGATAATTTATCACATTTTAACATTGATATTCTCTTTATACTTACTACAAATGCATGATTTAAGATGATAATAATAATGACGACAAATAAATTAACAGGAGATATTAAAACACAGTTATATAGATGTTTGAATGAATTATTTTTTTACCCGTGAATATTCCCAACCAGAAGATATGATAACAATGTTTCCTTGCTTGTTGGGCAGCATTAAAGTGATATATGATATGATATAAAACATTTACTATTCGTTGCACATTTAAAAAATCAGGATTCAAATTTAGTGTAATTTTTTGAACAAACAGTCGAGAAAATAATCAACTAAGAATTGAAAATCACATTCTTCAAATTTTATTTTTTTAAAAGAAAAAACACATTTTACAAAATAAATTAATTAATTTATGCGTTCAAAGTATTGCCTATGAAGTGTCGCATGGAAATAGAAGAGAAGCAAATAGAAGAAAATAGGGAGTGGAGAGTGATGAGCTAAGTTGGGTGAGATGAGAAAAGGATTTTGGAGAGAAATCATGAAGAGATAAACAGTTTAATTTTTGTATGAAGAGTTGTACCCGTTTGCCTAAAAGGATATGTCCTCAGAAAGTTACTTTCGTTTAAAAATTTTTTTTTTTTGTCCATATGTCATTATATCATAAAGCCATGTGTAATAAAAACTGTTTCAATTTGATGATGTGTCAATAAGATATGATGCCACTTGTTGATATTATGTTCATGGATCAGGAATTTCATATATATATATATATATATATATATATATCATGTTCATGACACTAAGTACTCCTTCACTACGTTATACTCTAATATCACGTGAAAAATTCCCTTTACTCACATGAAAAATTCCCTTGCTACGTTATACTCCAGGTTATACTCCACTAATTGACCAGCAGTGGGATGCTAAATTTTTCCAGGGTTTTGTTAATAGGCAAGGATATATATATATATATATATATTGGTCAAGCAAGGATATTTTTCTTTCATTTTCTAAATTTGATTATTGAAAGTCTCATGGGATACTTGTGTTAATTAGTATACATGAATTTTTCAATTTGCACACTAAGTCTTTTCTTTTAGGGGATTCCCTGATGGAACCTTAAGGCACATTGAGAATGTCTTTTGGAAAGTATTTGTGAGAATTAGGATCTGTTTGCTTGAAAATGTTACTTTGACAAACATCAGAAGAATGAAAAAGAAAAAAGCATGGATATGTTGGTTTTCCGGATGGATGCATCATGCTTCATGGTGATATCTTACACCATTGTTTTTCTGTTTTTTGATATTAGAGAAACCACATGTGACTTGGAAACAGGTGTGGGCCAATATGATTGATTTTGTTGTTGAAATCATTTTCTGGAGGTATGGGCTTGGTGTGGTTCTCTGCAAACATTCGGTGCCCGATTTAGTAGATTTCTCATAATTTTTTCATAGAAACATAGTCTGGAAACTTAAATTTTGATTTCTGGTTCATATTCTGTTCTTAGTCAAGTAATGATAGTGATGAAATCGCCATATCTTTTTTTGAATTGTCTTGTAGTACTGTGAGCCCTTTTTTTTGAAGTAAAGCTGTCATATTTTTCACATACTTTTATGGGGTGCTATTTGTCCTGTTGCATTGATAAACTCCTACATATCCTCTTTAGGCAGGTCATAATCTCCAATAGGATAACATGTTTTTCCTCCCTTGGTTTTTATATTTTCAGAAGTCGCTCCATCACGTGTTCTGACAAAAAAAAACAAAACAACCAAGCAGAAACTTCAGAATATGTCTCAATCCTCACAGGCATGGATTCTCCTGTTGCTATAGCAGATGATAATGAGGAAATCTGTAATGGAGAGAAATTCCTGAAGTGTGTATTGGGAAAAACTTCCGAAGTATTGGATTTTGATGATTTAGCTGACTTCATTGAATGCAAGAGGGGAAAAGATTATGCAGGCTGGATGAGGGATAAAGAAAAATTTAGACAATGGAAATATAAGAAGATGATAAGTTTGAGATGGAAGAAGAAGAAAAAGGCATTTAAATATTTTAAAGCGAGGTAAACAGGATCCTTTGTGTTTCAAATCCAAGTATCTAATTGTACATGAATGTTGTATAAGAAATTGACATCTTTTAGGACTTGATGGCAGTCTCGTTTTGCATTTTCACTTACGATGATTCTGTAGACTTCTATTCTTCAATTGGGCAACTTTTTGATTTTGCCTCTCAGTTTTAAGAGATGATAGATTGTGCCCTTTCTTGGACTCCTTTGGCACTAATAATCTCTTATTGCTCATTTTGAGGGCATGGCTTCTGCCAATGCTTCACAAAATTTCAAATATATATAAAGACTGCAATACAGAATGTTTCTAGCTAAGTATAAATAATTATATAAAGTTAAGTTTTGTGGTGAGATCTAAATAGTACCCAAGTGCCTATATTTGTGGGTGATGTTAACGCTTAATTCCTGCCTTGATACAATCTGGGAATGGGCTAATGTTGTGTGTATTTTCTAGTATACTTAATTACTGGGATTGTTTATTAGTTGCGTACTTGTGGCTCTTGGTTATGTAATTGAGTGGGTTTTAGTGAATTAAAAAAAAAATCTTCTTTGTTTTTTCGGTATAAGAGATTGACTTGAAATTTGAATTTGAAATTTCATAGACTTAATCATCATATTAGTACTATTAAGTTAAGTTAACGTTTATTGGTGAAATAGAGCTACATAATAAGATATTGCTGTTTGTGGGGATCGAACCCACAACAAGTACTTATATATTTAGAACATGTTTATTTTGTTTATGCTATATTTTACTTGTTATTTGAGGTCATGAAGAGCAACAAATTGTCATGTTGATATAGGAAATCCTAACAAGTGCTCATTATTTTTCTTTTTCTGGACAAAATCCCGAGAAGTGATATTTTTTTTTTTTTTCAAAATATTTTATCATATGATTTTAATGGTACAATTAATATTCCTCAATTTGATAGTGACAATAACAATTAATTAAGAAAACATTTAAGAATTTCTGATATTAGGCATTTGCAATTCAACTTCCCTACTTTGGGATTGTTGATGATGCTTTTGCTGCAGCTGATGGTATAAATTACGAAGTCTGTCTAACTCTCTCTCTAGCATTTCTTGCTCCACTGCATTTTTATGCACAAAATTGAGACTAAAATTAGCCTTTTCAAATCTCTTAATTTTAAACATAGATAGATAAGATGATTAAACTTACAGTTTTTTATTAGTTGTTCCTGAGATAAATTATCTAACCGTTGCTTCAAAACTTGATTTTCCATTCCAAGTATGAGATGTTGCTGGTTAACATATTGAAGCTCAGCTGAAACTTGTGATTCTTCTTCCTTGAGAATTTGAACACTGCTTTCCAATTCGGCTATATATTCGAGTTTCCTAATACGTGCGGATCGACTGTAATTTTATAGCCGGGGTGAGATTAATGCATAAAAATATATATGAAATCAAACCAAATACATAAATGCATTGATGCATACTGTAAAGAGATGGTTGCAGGTTTAGCAGCAATGGAGCAATGAGTTCTTTTTAGGTGTTGCTTTTGGTACGCACTTGCTTCTGATTCCTGCACATCAACTGGAGATACAAGGTCATTGAAATTTAACAGCAAGAGAGCAGCAGAATCACTTGAAGATCGTCGATGACGCCTCTGCAGTGGTGATTCAGGCTCATCGAGGAGTTCATCGACCCAAAATGGCTGCTCTAATAAGATATGGCTATACTGGCCACGCCCATGATTGTCAACTTGTATTTCTGTTTCACAGCTTGATACTTTCCAATTTTCCATTGCCTGCAACCATTTCAGCAGTACTGCTATACTGAGGTTTATATAAAAATTGTTCCAGCGAATTTAAACCTATTGCTATATTAACTGTATAAAACAAATTAGCTACAGTTTTCAATGCTAACTGTTGCAATAAAATGTTCAAACTGTTTTTTTAGGAAGCCCGATGAAAAATACTCTTTTAAGAAGCTTAATGAATTGTGAGCTACACAGTAGAGGTAGTCATTTCCTGTAATTACCATAAATACTAATTAAGTCATCTTGATTGACGATGTACGAACTCATAGAATAACTTATGTTAGTGAAAGCAAAAATGCATTATTTACTTAAAAAAGAAAGTACATACCTACAATATTATTAACAGCATAGAGAGAGAGAGAGAGAGAGGAATTATGTACATATCACAAGAAAATGTGCAGCCAAGCTTATATAAGAAAAATTGAGGAGCCAACTCATAATTGTTTTATTACAACTGTGTCTCTCAATACCTAAGAGAGACAAAAGATAGAAATAGAGACAGGAGATAATGGAATGTTTAGTGGTAAGGAAAGCAAACAGACGGGATAATCCCACGTGAAGCTGATAGCCACACCGCACTTTCTGTTAACTTTGACATCCATTGCTTACTCATTCGGTCAAATATATGCCTCCAAAAGTCTGTCAAGTGGCCTTTGCCTAATAATAGTGTTTTTCTTTATACGAATTATCTTATTTGATTTTCATATTAAGAATTTGCTGCAGATTACCTTCTTTTCCTCGAACACCATAAATAAAATTTTGAAAACTTAATTTACTTATAAATGAAATATTACTCTCTGTGCAAATGTAATTTTTGTTAACTGCCTCAATAACATTTTCTTTTATTTTTCATTTGTTTTGCTTATGAAAACTGCACATTCCCCATATTATCCTGAATTATTTCATCACCTAATCAATCCGCTTTTGTTTTTGGTAGGAATATCTCAAATAATATTATGATGGTACAAGAGTTGGTTCAAAACTATCATTTGAATTCAGTTTTATTCAAAGAATTATGAGTTGTGTGCGAACTCCACACTATTCCATTATGGTAAACAGGGAAGCTCATGGATATTTTGCAAGTGGAAAAGGTTTGCAGTAAGGTGATCCTATGTCCTCTTTACTCTTTGTCGTGTGTATGAAATATTTATCTCGTGCTTTGAAGAATATAAGTTCTGAACAGTTTGAGTTTCACCCAAAATGCAGAAAGATGAAATTTAATCACCGTATATTTGTTGATGACTTATTGCTATTTTGTGTTGGCACATATTGTTCCATTCACCAAATTCATCTAGTTTTGGAACATTTTAAAAAGGTATATGGTTTTCAAGTAAACCCTGGCAAGAGCTCGGTCTTTTTTAGTGCCACTGATGAGGTTAGTACAACTGCCATTTTATCCTTTTGGGCTACGGGGAAGGACGTTTACCGGTGAGATATTTGGGGTTGCCACTCATTTCTACTAGTCTTACTAAGAATGATTGTGCTGGTTTGATATCCAAAATCACTTCTAGAATTGCGTCTTGGTCACATAAGTTTCTTTCTTATTTAGGTCGGTTGCAGCTCATCAATTATGTTCTCAATAGTTTGCATGTGTACTAGGCTACGATTATGCTCCTACCCACTGGTGTAATTAATGATATTAGTTGTATTTTTCAGCATTGTTTATGGTCTGGACAACATGATTCTAAATGCTCTAACCTTGTTGCTTGGAAGAAAATTTGTAAAAAGAATTGTGAAGGCAGTTTAGGTGTTAAAGATATCAAAATTTAGAACAAGGTAGCACTATGTAAGCACATCTGGCTACTGCTCTCAGGGAAAGCATCTATCTAGGTTTCTTGGGTGATTGATAATCATCTAAAAAGACTTAGTTTCTAGGGTATTACCAAGCAATGCAACTCTAGCTGTGCATGGATAAGTTTACTACATATTAGGAATGATATTAAACCATTGTTGTATTACCAGTTGGGTGATGGTTCCTCTTTCTCATTTTGGTTTGATTCTCGGCTTAATGGTGAATCCATCTGAGATAAGTTTGCTAATATGTTGTTCGTTGATGTAGAATTAGCTAAGAACATAAAAGTTGGTGACTTATGGAAGAATCATAAATGGTGTTTACTGAATCCTATCAATGATTCTATTCTTTAGGCTTGGAATTACATTTATGAGAATTATTCACTTACCCTAGGAGTTATAAATAACATTAAATGGAAGGGTAATGTCCAAGGTACTTTTTTTTGTGAAAAATACGTACCAATGTTTCTATACTGCTGCTCTCATAGTTCCATAGGCCAGTATTATTTAGAGGAAAGGCCAAATTTCCAGGCCAAATTTTGTGCTTTGGTGTGCATTTTGAAACTGCCTCAAAACTAAGGATAAATTGAAGCAATGGGGGGTTCTTAACAATGACAAATGTGTCTTTTTATTTGAATGAGATCGAGAGTGTTCAATATCTTTTCTTTGCTTGCTCTGTCACTAGTAGAATATGGAACAAAGTTTGTTATTCCTGTGAGATTAAGAAAATTAACTACAGATGGAGGAGAGTTAGCAACTGGTTCTCTCGTAATGGGGGAGGTAAATTGCAGTTGGCCAATAATAGAAGAGCCGCTTTAGCTGCTCTGTCTATTGGATTTGGATGGCAAGAAATAGGAGAATTTTTTCAAATATACGAATTGATTATATGTGAATTTTGAGACAAATTAGTTTGAGCATTTTGATTAATTATACTACTAGTAATAATAGGGATATGATGCAGCATGTACAACTGCTAGGCTGCTGAGATGTTTTTTTTTGTATTTGCAGGGTTATCCATGTGGTCTTGTACTGCTGAGTTTTTGAGCAATAGTATCTCTTTTGATCGATTGATTAAAAAATTCGCTGTTGCCTTTACTTTAATACTTCTTCCGTTTCATTCTAATTGTCTTTTAAAGTTTTTTTTTTTGTTCCGAAAATTAAAAATGCTATTTAATAGACATAATTATAAATATAAAATGACCATGTTATTCTATTTTAGAAAAAAACTATAAATAGCAATGAATCATAATTATTTCAATAAAATTCATTTCTCTAAAACCAAATATATGAATAAAATTAGAAAGAAAAAATTTGTATTCTATTAATAATCTAAAAAGTCAGAGTTAAAGTGGAACAAATTTTATTTTCTTACACGATAGTTGAAACGTACCAGAGGAAATAACGCCTAACATTCTTATAACTTGCAATCGAGTAAATTTCATCTTATTCATTGAACTTACTATAACTGCAGTAAATTCATAAAAAATTTTTATGTCTTTCAAAAATTATTGAACTATATTTTCATTTTACCAAAATTATTTCTGACCAATTTTTTAGATATGAATAACCAGAAATTTGACATGACAACTAATATGTTACCGAAAATCTAACGTGATAGCTGACATATTGCCGGAAATCTGATGTAATAGCTAATGTGTCACTGAAAATTGGTCATAAATGATTTTAGTAAAACGAAAAAATAATTAAGTGATTTTTTTTAGATAAAAAAAAGTTACGTAATTTTACTATAATAAAAGTAAAATTCATTGACCATAGATAAGATTAACCACACTTGCAATTAGTAAGTCTTGGAATTAAATTCAATTTTTTAGTCTTTCATTATATAAAAGATAGGCTTACTCACATTTAGACATAAATTTAGAAAATTTAGTTAATATGATTGAAAATTGAAACTATCCAAAAAAAAAAAAAGTTGTACATTAATTACTAATATTATTGAAAAATTAAGAAATGATAACACATATTTATAGATAACAGTAAACATTAAATAGTGGTATATAATAAAAAAAACAATTAACTATACATTAAAAAAAAGAAAATATAATATTTTTTTAGATAAATAAAAAAATGAACATATCTTTAAGACATTTAGAAGTATTTAGAAAAATGCTTGTCTTTTTCTGGCTGATGAATTTTCATGAACCAAATTATCCACTAATAAAGTAATAAGTGCATAAATTAATAATTGCTTTACTTGTATGACATTCTATTATTAGTTACCATGCAGTATGATATAATATACTAATACTTTCTGCATTTTAAAAAATATGCTATTTTTTTTTTCTATCTTATCTCCATTAAATTATGTAGACATTTTATTAAATTTTAATGCATTTACCGTTACTCATAAAAAATATTTTCTTTTATTTAGAAGATACTAACAGAATAGATAAAATCTCAAGGAGGTAACAATATAATATGTCAAGTCTTAGAGGTACTAGTATAATAAGTCAAATCTTAGGAGGTAATAGTAATTTTTTCTTTATTATTTCGTCACTTTCTAACGTCTTTCTAACAAAAAATCTAACGGAAGAACGTATTAGTTTAATATGATAAAACAGAGAATGCAAATAGTATACTTTTTAAATATCAGATGATACTAGTATATTTTATCAAATTTCATAGAATAAATAATAATTTTTTCTAGTTTATTCTAAAAGAAAATATAGACCAGAATGAGGGGTTAATTGTACTGATCATCACTGAACTTTCTAATGTGTACTTACCACAAAATTACTAAACTTTTTTTCATTGCACAAAAATCACTAAACTATACTTTAGTATAACCAAAATCATCTCCAGTCAGTTGCCAATCAGAATGCTGAGGTAGCACATAACGTGGCCACTGGAATCATCCAACATCAGCTACAATGCTATGTCAGTTGTCACATTGACGTCACGTCAGCAAAAAAATGTCTTGTCAAATGCCACATTGATAACACGTTATCAACTTTATAAAGTTGTGACACGTTAGTCGCTACATGGAAGATCTGACATAAGAATGACGACTATGATAATTAATTTGGCTAGTGATCATTTAACTTTATTTCACTTACTGTAAAAATCACCAAATTTTTAAAAAAATAAAATAAAATTTTGTTTTTATTTCTCTAAACTTCCAACTAAATTTGAATTTTTTGTTTCCTTTTTAAAAAATCGTGATTTATGGTTGCTCTAATAACAATATTTTTCCTAATAGTGCTAGATTTGAGATTGATTTCTCTCCTACAGCTGCTAATGCTAGTAAAGTGATTATTGAATATGAGTTTGACTCATTTTTCTTGCTATTGTTGGTTGTCCCTAGTAAAGTCAGATTTATCATTTTTTGTTCCTTATTCATCAAATTTAGTCGAAAGTTATATAAGTGAAATGGAAATAAATTTTTTTTCGAAAAAAATGTTTAATGATTTTACGGCAAGTAAAATTTAGTAACTACTAGTGAAATTAATCATGACATGTCATCAATTTCATGTAGGATTTGCCATGTGGCGGTTGACGTGGAACAATTGGTGATGTGTCATCTATATGGCATCTGACACGATATTTTTTTTTATGTGGAGTTGACGTGGCAACTAATATGGCGTTTTGGTTGATGTGGTAGCTTATGGTGGATGATTTTGATAGCCACATCATGCACCACCTCAATATTCCTATTAACAACTAACTAGAGATGATTTCTTTGAAACTAAAGTAAAGTTTAGTGATTTTTTTATGTAACGAAAAAACGTTTAGTGATTTTGTGGTAAATAATAGAAAGTTTAGTGATCGTCAATGTAATTAACCCCCAGAACGAGATCTAAGCAAGATTTGCAGTTAATTTTAACTATGATCACTAAATTTTGCTCTTATTGCAGTATAATCATATAACTTTTTTTTTGTTTCAAAAAAGTTACTTAACTATGTATTCATTTTACTAAAATCACTTTCAGTCAGTTTTTAAATATGATCACTCGGTTTTTTGATGTTCATCACTAGAAATCTAAATGGCAACTGACGCATTACCGGTAATCTAACATGGCAATTGACGTGTCACCGAAAATCTGACATAAGTGATTTTTTATGGGATGAAAAAAAGTTATGTGATTTTACTGCAATAAGAGTAAAATTTAACAACCATAGATGAAATTAGCCTCAAGATTTGCTTGTGTATTTATTCATGGATTCCATATGTGAAATTCCACATTTTCTTTAAATGAAAAAAATGTATTCATAGGTCCCCCACTTGATTTTTTTTTTGAAAAATTAGGATTTACCTTAAAGGTTTGACATATTATACTAATACATTTTTTATGTTAAAAAATTATACGATTTGCCTATCTGTTTTTTCTCCATTAATCTATATAATTATTATGTTAAATTTTAAAGCATTTACCGTCAGTCATAAATAATATATTTTTTTTACTCGAATGTATTAGTACAATATATCAAATTTCATGAAAATACTAGTATAATATATCAAACTTTATGGGATATTAATACAATAAGTCAAATTTCATAGGCGTAATTTTGTCATTTCACCACAATATATTGTATTTCTAATACAAAATATAACGAAAAGACGTATTAATATAATATGATAAAATAGAGGGCACATATTGTATAATTTTAAAATCTCAGGAAATATTAGTGTAATATGTCAAAAATCTAGAAGGTAAATAATAATTTTTCTAGTTTTTTTTTTATAATTTTTCTTAACTTTTTATGAATAAGTTTCATTTGAATATATATATATATATATATATTATGTTATATTATGTTTTTAATATTTTTGTATATAAATAATAATTATGGGGAAAATTAAGCACCCAATTGAATTGATCCAGAATTCAATCTCTTATAAGCTATCTAATAAATGAGATATATAACTTTATTTTTCAATAAAAAAATTATTTGTCTTATAAGGTATATTAGCAGCATAAATAATTGGGCTTAATTAAAGAAATGCAAACCGAAAACAATTTGGGTAAATTACTGTAATTCTATAAATTTGATTGAATATATTAGTTGGTCTCTTTATTTTTAGTAATATATTATAAAATTTCTCAGATTTGATTTAATATACTAGATAATTTTTTCATTAATTTTTTTCATGACATAGAAAAAAAAATATTAAATTTACCCCTTTTTTGGGTGTTAAAAAAACTAAAAAAGTTTTAATATGATAAACTTATATTAAAATATCAAATTTTTTATTTTTTTTAATATTGTATTTTTTAAATTAACAAAATATTAAATATTTAATAAAAATAAATAATAATATTTTTAGTTGACTAACAAAATATTATATTTAAAAGTAATAAAATATATTTTTAGTTATTGTAATTAAATTTGAAAGATTTTATAATATATTTTCAAAAATGAAAGAACTAACTAATAATTCAATTAAATCTAAAAATATATTAAAAATTAACCCAAATTAAAAATTTAGCCAAACAATTTTGAAAAACAGAAATAGCCGCTAAGAGAAATTTGAATTGAAATAAGAAAGTTATAAAAAGGATTCAAGATTGTGATTATTATTATAGGAGAATGTTCGCTATTTTTTAAGCAACCTTTCATGTAGAATTTAATACAGCAGAATAGAGTTTGTCGCTTCTTGGGTCGTCAGTTAGTGGGGACAGTCAAGATTCATCCAACGGCTCTCCCTTTTCTTTATCTAACGGCTATTTTTAACTTCCTAGATCCGCCCGCTCTTTCACTCAAAAATTTGAAATTCCCACTTGCCCTTCTCTCTCTCACAGCCTATTAATAACAAAAACTTTAACACTTTTTTTTAATAAAAAAAAAAAAAAATGTTTTAACTCTTTTGAAAAGTTTTCTTGAAAACGTACCCCATATAAATATCACTGTCTCTCATCTATTTTAATGGCGAATTGGTTCAATTCTCTTTTATAGCCGTTTTTGTTTCAGCTTCTTTTCTTCAAATTCAATTGTTTTGGCTTGTGTTCTATTGGGTCACCAACAATGGGTGGCTGTTTAAGCAGGAAAAAAGAGTCTTCTTCTTCTTCTTCCATGAATGTAGCTGTTCCTGTATCTGTTTCAGCTGCTAATCTCAATGGGGATCTTGCTGAGGTGAAGCCCAAAAAAAAGGTGTTTGAGGAAGACAAGTTGAAGAAGCAAGTGGAAGAAGAAAGCTTAGCGAAGAAAGAGATTTTCGTTATAATACACAGGAAGAGTCATGATCAAGAGAGACCCTCTGTTCCTCCTCCTCAACCTCAAAAAGATGTGCCTCCTGTAGAAGAAAACAGGGCAGCTCCTGCTGCTAGTACTAATAGCACCAATACTAGCGAAATCGGTAGCAATGTGAGTAATGTGGTGGTGAGGACATCAAGCTGCTCTAAAGAAGAGGTTGATGCTATTCTTATACAGTGTGGAAGACTTAGCCGGAGCAATTCCTCTGGTGTCGGAAAGGCTACTTCTTCTGGTAGGAAGTATGCGGGTTCGAAGAGGAGTTATGACCTGGACCAGGACCAGGACCAAGATGTTGATCAGATTGCCGCTGCTGCTGCTAATACTGCCAATTATGATGGCAGAAAGAGGGGGAATGGGTTGTATTGCAATGAAGATGAAGAAGATGAAATGGGTGCAGAGAGAAGGCAGCATCGCCAACGCCATCGCCAATCAGGTAGGCCTTCGCCTTCTTCTTCTTCGCAAGGAAGGAGGAGGACACCCAGCAGGGAAAGAGACCAGAGATCCGGCAGCAGAGAAAGGGGAAACTGTAGCAGCACCACTAGTGGTAGAAGGGTGAGTCGGTCGCCGGGTAGAAGATCAGAAAACAACCCAGCTCCTAATTACAATGGTACTAGTACTAATGCTAATAATGCAGCTAGTATTAATACTAAGCCTGGAAAGATGGTCTCAGTTCCTGCTACTGTTTCTTCTTTAACTATGGATAAAAGCAACAATGGAGCCGAACCTCAAACAGCAGCTGGAATCAAAAGGATATCTGTGAAGAGAAATGTAGGAGAAGCAGCTGTGGCAGGTTCAAAGACTGCTGCATCTCCCCGCTCTAAGTCCCCAGCAAGAACAACTGTTAGGGGTGGCTCTAATGAGAATTCTCAGCAGCCATCGCTTAGTCGGAGCTCTTCGAGGAAAGCAGAACAATCGCCTTATAGGAGAAATCCTTTGAGTGAGATTGACCCGAATTCCCTTGTGTACGCACAAGCAACTGGAAACAATAAAATCAACAACGGCAGTAGCAGACCACAGGCCAAAAACAGAGAAGCTGAAGCACAATTGGTGGTGAAGGAAGTCCTAAATCAGGTATACAATCAATCAGAAATTGAAATCGGTTCTTTTGTAATGTCTGTCTTTTATAGGCTAATTGGAGAAACGTATTAATTCTTATCACTTTGTTATAAATTGTTACTAAATCTTTTAATTGTAATAAATTGATATCAAAAACCTTTAGTAAATGTTACAATTTGGTACCAACCATTACTCTCCAGGCCTAAAAACTGAAGTGGCATGCCACCTAATTATGCTGTCTTCAGCAGACGTTCAAATCTCCTAGTTTGCTCTCCGGCTTTCCTTGCTGTCTTGCCCCTCTCGTCTTGCTCGAAAAGCAAGAGGGGCATGTCATGAGAGAGTATATCCGGAGTGACAACATGGAACCTCTTGTTGTGTCCCTTGGCACCACAGAATTTGCATGTCATGAGAGAGCCTTCTTGTTGACCTTTCCTTTTTGTTTGATGTTTTCCAGCTCATAGTCTTCCAGTTTCTTTTTATTTGATTTCGGTGTGTTTTATTATTCTTTAATTTTTGGAAAATACTGCCGTTTTTGAATGTGTATTTAGAGAGATAAAATATGATGTGGACAGCATAATTAGGTGGCGTGCCACTCAGTTTTCAGATGCCAAAAAGTGATGTTGGTACCAAACTGTACATTTACTAAATATTTAGTACTAATTTGTTACAATTTGTAATAAAATAAAGAAAACTGGCACTGGTATTTTATCCTTCTCCTTGCGAAAGATAGAAAATTTATGCATCTTTTTTCTCTTTTTCATGCTCAAATGCAGAAGCCCATTGCTGAGGCCAGCCACATAGTTATAGCTCAAGGGACTGAAAATAAGATTGTGAAAGAGCAGACAGTAATTGTAGAAGATGCAAAAGTACTAACACTTACAAGAAGTAGATCAGCCAGGAGATCTCGAGATCTCGACTTCAATCTGGAAACTTTGGTGAATCCCAATCCATCATATAACGCATTATTGCTAGAAGACATACAGAATTTTCACCAAAAGAACACGATCATAAACACAAATACAAACACCCTTGCATTCTCAGTTCCACCAAGCGTCACTAAGGCCTGCTCCATTCTTGAAGCAGTTGCTGATCTAAACTCCGCAACAAGCTCCAATCTTTCTTGTGCATCTGTTGAGGATAGACGAAGTCCTACTAACCCAGGTGGTATTCTTGTTGGTAAGAAGCTTGCAGCTGCGAAACACCCTTTTGTAGAATCTGAAGTCCGAGTAAGTGATGATCTAATGGAGCCAAGTTTGCACAAGTATGTGACAGTGAAACGCAGTGGCAATGGCACATTGTGTGGAGAAGACATGGATGGACAAGAATCCTCAGGCAGCAACAGCTTTGTGGGTGGTAGTCAACAGCATTGGGGATATTCTACCTCTTCATGGGAACCGAATTCAGCCGATTCTACTGATCGATGGGCTTCAAGATCAAACACTAGAGAAGATGATGAAAAGAGTCCATTGGGATTTCAGAAGCATATATTGTCTGAATCAGGACGTGATATGGAAGAAGCCAGGAGGGGATTCAGTGGGCAGAGGACTGGAATTGGGAGGGGAAGAGTTGGTTCTAGAAAAAATCTCCATTCAACTCCTGTTGTTGTAGCTGCTGCTTCAACGAAAGACTGATAGTATTTCCACTGAATTTGTAGTTTGCTAGTTGTAAAACTTTTTAGTTTGTTTGATGGTTGCAAACTTGCAACTATTTGATTCTTGTTTCAAGCATTGATCATTTGTTCGGTACAAATATTGCTGCCATTCAGTTTGCTTCGTGTGTGTTCTCCGGAATTTTTATACAATTCTTTCTTCAATTAGGAGAGGCAATTCTAAAATATTCTACTCGGAAATCCAAAGGATAGCCTTATTTATTTGGGTCTATTATTAGAATAATGTGAAATAAAAAGATGTTTCACAAATTAATGTTTTTTTTCTTCAAAAATATTTGCGAGCTATAATATGATTGAATTCCCCAAATGGAAGGATAAAATTTTGTTTTGTGAAATTTGCTTATTGAAAGGTCAGATTCAGTGATGATAGTGGATAAATCCAAGGACCGATGCAAGTGTAAACTAGTGGGATTATTTGATCATAAATTTTTCAAAAACTATAATAATAGGTATAATATTTTGGATACACATCCCATAAAAAATAAAGTAGACTATAATAAAATTTAAAATTTTTTATCCTTTTCTAACTATCCATACAAAACTGATGAAAAATAAACAAAAGATATTGATTAAAAAATTAATTTAAAAAAATTGAAATTTTTAGTTAAAGAAAAGCTTTAGAAATAAAAAATTATTAAACAAAAAAAAACCTTTTCTCATCCCATCCCTGCCAAATGCTGTAAGAATAGAATCGCTAACATCTGAGCATCTCCTGATTTCTCTGTCACAGATTACCGCCCATTCGTTGTTTGTAGAAGAATCTTCATCGTTGTCATTCGCCGTTCATTGGAGAATCTTCGTCGCAGCCACTCACTAGTTGTTCACGTTGCCGTTCATCGGAGAATCGCCATTGTCCCCTTCCTTCTTGTTAGACTTCCGCTGCCAATATAGGTTAGATCATATCTGTTGGGATATGTGATATGTGGCTCTTTTTCTCTTCATCTCCTAGTAATTGCCAACTTTGTATGCTTCTAAGCAGGGCTGTTTACTGTCTAAATTGGTTAAATTTTGTTATATATCTAATCCAACCCATCAAATTACACCGTGGGTTGCAATTCATATTTCAACATAGATTAAACACGGGTTAGAGATATGGTGGTAATTTTATAAATAAAATAAACTTGTAAATATTTATTTATTGACATAGGTTCATTGACTAATTAGTAAAATATTTATTAATTTATTTATAAATATTTATTTTATTTTAAAACAAAATCAATAATTATTTTTTTTTTTTTGTATTTTCAGATATTATTTGTCTTGATTTGTTATTTTTTTGGTGCGTTTTGTCTCAATTTTTTGTTACGTTTTGAGTTTTTTTGAAAATGATTCAATAAATTCATGCATACAAATGAAAAGCACAAAAATAAATTAAATATACAAAGAAATAAAATGAATTTGTATTAATATAAGAAATAAACCTTTATTAATAAACTAATGAATTTTTTTCAATAAACCAATGAATATTAAGATTATTTCGTAATGAATATTTTTAGTTTTTCCGTAATAAACTTTTTCATTAAACTAATGAATCTTTACTGTATTTATAATGAACTTTTTTAATGAACTAATGAACATTTTTTAATAAATTAATGAACTTTTAGTTTATTCGTAATGAACTTTTTCAATTTATTCGCAATGAACATTTTCAATAAACTAATGAAACTTTATTTTATGTGTAAAGAAATTTTTTTAATGATGTATTAAATATTTAGTTCAATTATAATAAACATTTTCAGTTTATTCGTAATAAACATTATCAATAAACTAATTAACATTTACTTTATTCGTAATAAACATTTTTTAATGAACTAATAAACTTTTTTCAATAAATTAATGAAACTTTACTTAATAACAGATGATGAATATTTACAAAAATGTCATTGTGTGATTGATAGCTGTGTAAGTTTGATTTATTTATAAAATTGTCACTGTATTTTACACATGTGATGAACCTTGGTTCATAATATTATACGGATCGGGGTTGAGCATATAATAATTGATCAAAATACAATTATTATACGTTAGACCCTAGTCAATATAGTATTATAGATCAAAACTCTTTACACGTATAAGAGACGGTGATAATTTTATAAATAAATCAAATTTACATAATTATCAAATACACCGTGACATTTTTGTAAATATTTATCATCTGTTATTAAATAAAAATTCATTAGTTTATTGAAAAAGATAATTAGATCATCAAAAAAAGTTCATTATGAATAAAGTAAAAATTCATTAGTTTGTTAAAAATGTTCATTACGAATAAACTGAAATGGTTTATTATGAATGGACTAAATGTTCATTAATTTATTGAAAAATATTTATTAGGTCGTTAAAAAAATTCATTACAAATAAAGTAAATGTAAATAGTTTATTGATAATATTCATTGTAAATAAAATGAAAATGTTCGTTACAAATGAACTAAAAGTTCATTGAAAAAAATTTATTATGATTAAAGCAAATGTTTATTAGTTTAATGAAAAAGTTCATTACGAATAAACTGAAAAAGTTCGTTACGAATGAATTAAATGTTTATTAGTTATAGAACTGAAGGTTCGTTATGAAGTAAAGTTTATTAGTTTATTGAAAAATATTTATTTTGAATAAAGTAAGGTTCATTGGTTTATTAGTAAAAGTTTTATTAGTTTATTAATAATGGTTTATTTCTTATATTAATTCAAGTTTATTTTATTTCTTTATATACTTAATTTAATGAATATTTTTTTTATATTTTGATTTATAGGTATGAATTCAATTAATTATTTTTAAATAAACTCAAAATGTAATAAAAATTGAGATAAAATATACCGAAAAATAATAACAAATTGAAACAAAATAGTATATGAAAACGTAAAAAAAAAAACTCTTGATTTTGTTTTAAACTAATGAACAATTTACTAATAAACTAATGAACATTTTAGTAATAAACTAATGAACCTATTTTAATATATGAATTGTGTAAATTTATTTTATTTATAAAATTACTACCCATTTTACACGTGTTTGATCCACGATGCAATATAAACTGTGGTCCACAATATAATTTATTTGTTAACTAGTGAATAAATTATTTGTTAAAAACCAATCCAACCCAATAAGCCAAACATAGCTGGATCAGATTGGATTGTAATTTAGATTGAGTTGTATTAGGCATGGCCGGCAGTTCGGAACCGCTGGTTCTACAGTTTCGAAAATATGGAACCGGACTAGAATTGGCCAAGGGACGGTTCTGAGCTAGTTTTGAACCGGCTGGTTCCAGTTCGGCCGGTTTACTTTTTTTTTTAATTTTTGTAATTTAAAATTATATTTAATTTAATAATTTATTAGTTAAATAAATACAATTAAGGTTAAAATAATGTATTATTTATATAAATTGTAATTAATTGGATTTAATTATACAAATTAAGAAAAAAATTTAAGTTAGAAAAAAAAAGAGAAGCAATAAATATTTAAGTTAAATTTGAAAAACATTTAAAAGTAATAAATTTTAAGTGGAATGTTTAGTTTTAATTTTAAAAATTATTTAAGTTAAATTTGAAAAAATATAAAAGTAATAAACTTAAAAATTTCTAAGTGGACTATTTATTTGTAATTTTAAAAAATATTTAAGGTAAATTTGAAAAAAAAATAAAAGTTTTTTGAAAATTTTTTTTGGCCTGTTCAGAACCAGAATCGGCCAGTTCCGAACCAGAACCGCCGGTTCTAGTTGGGGAACTGGTTGAACCAGCCTATAACAGATCCCTAGCAGTTCTGGTCTGATTGCAGCATGGAATTGTTAATTGCCGGTCCGATCCAATTCGACCAATTCCAAATTGGTTTGGCCATGTCTAGATGTATTTGCTAATCCAACAACTAACTTTTTCCTTATATCTAATTACATTCCAATGCTAAATTCCACTTTTATTTTTGTAACAACTTCAACTTATTAGTTTATCAATTTTTTACACAAGAAGCTTAATTTAGTAATTATTATTTTTCATTCAATTCCTTTTAAATAATTAAATAGCAAAATAAACAAAATAATTGTATATTTTTACTTTTTTATACCAATATTTCGTTTTGCAATCTTATCCAAACTTTATTTAGATGATTACTAATTTTATGATTAATCTTGGAAATTCACACAAATTTATCAATATTTTACCAGCTAAATACGCTTTATTTAATACATTTATTTTTTTTTATGTTCTAATCTAAAACAATTACAGTTTTTATAAAATTGAATGATTATTTTCATTACCATATATAATAATAAGATTGCGTACCATAAATTTATTTTTCTATTTTTAATCAAATTTAATTTTAAAATTGAATAATTCAAATGATTTATTGGTTAATTAAATTTTAAATAATTAAACATAAATAATTTATAATCCAATTAATTTTAAGTTTAACACGTTTCATTTTATCAAATTTTGAAATGAATTTGATTTGAATTTTTAGAGAAATTAAAAAATTAAGTATTTTCTTTTTTGACTTAATGGCCTAACTGCCAAAAATTGTTAATCTATAAGTGTAATTGGATTCAAAACAAATTTCTCATCATTAGTTTAAAAAGAAAGTAAGGTACTGATATATACCACCAAAAGAAAAAAAAAATCACATTTCTCGCTTTATTCACACACCTTACCATCACTAGGTAAATGTTGTAATCCAATAATTTATCATTATCCAATGGATTTTAAACCAATTTGACCCATAAAATATAAAATAATTGAATATATTTTATCAAGCCCAATAAAAAGTCACTTTTAATTTAAATATTGAATTGATTTGAATAATCAATTAATTTTGTTGAATATTCATTTTTTTTAACAATCTTTCTTAAAAGGCAAGTCATCATTATTGCTTTTTTGGCGGTCTTTCTAAGACTATTTTCTAAGAGCATTATTATAGACAATCAAATGGAATTGTAAAATTCTAGTTGGCATTTGCAAACTCAATTTTAATTTTATTGATAAAGAGATCGATTGCAAATTTGAAAGTTTGTAAAATTAGAAATAAGAGAGATTTTCAATTAATTAAAATATTCAAATTAGATCCTTTTTGTTATAAATTTAGTTAAAATAAATAATATATTTATTAATTAATATACTTAATATTAATTATAATGAAATTAACAATAATATATTTAATTAATTAAGTTAATATAATTAATATAAAATAAATTTAAATATAATTATTAATAGAATTAATATAAAGAGTAAAAATATAAAGAGCCTATTATAAATTAAATTAAAATTTTTTTATCTCTTTATATTTAACAATGCTAAATACTCTTTATTTTACTAAAGATTTTAAAAAGCAATATTAGAGATGCTTTAAGTTTTATAATTAATTTTAATATTAATTAATTATAGTAGTAATTCAATTTATTTAACAATAAAAAATATAATATTTTAATTGTTAATAATGAATATTATATATTAAAATATTAATTGGGTCTCACAAATTGAAATTAATGTCAATTACAGAGATAAAAATGTATTTAAAAGTGTAACTGAAATTTTGCTGATATGACAGTAGGGACTACCATTTGAAATTGTTATCCAATTTCATAAATGGTAATACTCTAATTAATGATTTCCATTTTTCTATGACTAATCAAAGTCGTTGTATTTAAAGCTATACGTGGCTAACAAGTTTTTTACCCTATAAATAGTCTTGATTAGTATTGGTTTCAACTATGAGAGAAAAAAAGTTTTGAGAGAGATTGAGTTCTTCTATCTTATAACAAACATAAGAATATTTCTTCTCATTGTGCCTTTGAGCCCCTTGAGGATTTTTATACTCATCTTCATTATAGTAAAATTATTTTGCTCATCACCATCCGTGGACATAGCCCATATTGAGTGAATCATGCAAATTTTTATCTCTCTTTTATTGCTTTTCATACTTGATTTAATTTAATTTAATTATCTTACTTGTCTTGATCCATTTTTTCCACTTCTGTAAATGCTCTGTTCCTAACAAGTAGTATCAGAGCCTAAGGTTCAAGATGTCTACTGTTACCAAGTTTGATATTGAGAAGTTTGATGGCAAGATTAATTTCAGTATCTGGAGAGTTTAAATGACAATCATTTCTCACCCAGAATGGTCTCAAAAGGGCTCTAAACAAGAAGTCGAATAAGTCTAATTCAATAACCGATGAGAACTGGAAAGAGTTAGATGAAAAGGCACTTTCGGCAATCCAACTTTGTCTGTCCAAAGAGGTGCTTTGCGAGGGGTTCATAAGACTATTGCTGTAGGACTTTGGCTTAGGCTTGAGTCTCTCTATATGACCAAAAGTCTAGTGAATAAGCTCTGTCTTAAAGAGCAAGTGTACACACTTTGTATGACCAAAGGCACTCCTATTCAGTCTCACCTTGATGAATTCAATTCAATTATTATTAATCTAGAAAATTTAGATGTTAAAATTGATGATGAGAACAAGTTTGTTTTATTGGTTGTCTCTTTGTCATCTACCTTTAAACACTTTAAGGAAATTAATTTATATGGAAACAATGATTCATTATCTTTTGAGGATATGTAACACCCTTCGATATAACTAGAATTCCCTCTAATCATGTCGAAGACTATTACAATGCATGCGACTTAAAAACTTTTTCAATAAAAGAAACATGTGTATGCATCATGGCCATAATGACTTGAAAATGGAAATCAAATGCAGTTTGTAAAAAATTTGAACTTTAATTTACAATCGTTGATACCCTTGAGCTACACCTAGCTCAAAATAATACAAACTTTTTCAAAGATGTGAAAATAAATCTAAATCTTTTATTACACTCAAACCCATGAACATGACATATACATGTATCATCACCCTCCATGTGCTAGCTTGACCTTTGGCTCTTCAAGTTTTACCTTCTTGTCAACTCTAACACGTACTCCAAACCTGTGTATGAGGGAAAACCACACACACGCTAAGCAAATAAAACTTAGTGGAATATGGAAGCATTTAAACTAAGCTTTATATCGATATATCTAGATATACACTATATAATCTTACCAGTACCATTACCTCAACCGTGGATAAGAATTAAATCCATCCCGTGTTACACTCATTCCTGTTTCCATATATTCGACTACCTTGCAATTAACCATTTATACAATACACATATACATATCTACCACCACCCACAGAACGTGGTATAACAATTCATCATACATATCAAAACACAATAATTAACATAAATGCAAGACTCATCCAGTCTTGCATAACATATTTCATGCAATAACATAGCATTTAACACACACTAGTACAAAAAATATTATAGGAGACCAGTTATATGCAGCGGTTGTATAAAAAATTGCCGCATAAAAAGATGCGGTAATATTTTTATAAATAATTTAAAATTTTTATGAATATATGCAATGGTTCTTTAAACAAAACCGCTGTATAAAATTCATATATTTTATATGTAGCGGTTTCTAGAGAGAATCGGTGCATAAAGTCTTTTTTAAATACCCTACCCTTCCATCTCTTAAAACCTAAAACTAATTCAAGCATATCTCCTTTCCCTAGCCTAAAAGCTTTCGACGTCAATCTTTTCTTTGTCTTACCCAAACTTGATGCTGCCGTGACAAGATCGATTCTTTGCCAGTGCCTCCTTTGTGTCACGAGCCCACGCACTTTGGACTGTGTGGCACTCACTTGAGTTGCGTTCATGTAAACCAGCTAAGGATTGTTATGCTAATTCTGCATATAAGATGAGACACAGGTTAGATTCGGGTCAACGACCGAATAATCGATAGCATTTGCAAGAACGGTATGATAGCGTAATCAAGATAACACGTAAATATAACAAGCGATCACATAAATATGACATCACATCAAAGAGGCACAACCACACCAAGAAAGGCACAGAAATGAGTAGAACTCGGACTAGTATTTCGTTATATTCGATTGAGCATTACAAAGATGGCCAAGCCATTATAGAATGTTTATGTGGATAGGGGGGCAACCCACAAGGCGAACAGGTCCATTAAGCATCCGATCTGAGCAACTAGTCCAATTAGTGACTAGTCACTCCCCCTTAAAGAGCTTAAGGGGCATGCTGAGGCCTAACAGGAGAATACATGGATATCTTCCAGCATCACTCCCTTGAAATTACAAAAATATAATTATTTTTGAAAAAAATGTTTCGCCATTTCATTACAAGATTTTTCCCCCCATTATAAGATGCCCCCCCTTACACTCTCTCCCACTCAAATAGTCGACGTCCTTGTCGACTGAGTCTTTAAAAAGGTATCGATCTATAGACTGAAGGAGGATAAGTCTTCGGCTTTTTCCCAAGTAGTCTCCTCTTTGCTTTGGCCTTTCCACTTGACTGAGTGTTCTTTGAATTATCGCCGGTTAGATGATTGCATGCATTCTGCTAGAATCTCTTCCACTTCTTTGGTTGTTGGTGCTTGTTTACTGATGGTCGGTCTGATTACTTTATTGCAGTTAGCATATTCCTTGTCTAGATGGTAAGATTTCAAGTTGCTAATGTGGAACACATGATGAACTTGCATCCATTCTAGGGGCTCAATCTTATAAGGAACTTGTTCCACTTTAGCAACAATAGGCACTGGACTTTCATATCTCATCACCAATCTTATATCTCGATTGCGAAAAAACCGCAATTGTTCTGGTAGTAGCTTCACCATCACCATATCTCCCACTAAAAATTGTTAAGGTCGTCAATTTTCATCGGTCCATTTCTTCATTCTTTAGGAGACTTTCTCCAGATGTGCTCTTACAATCTCTTCATTCTGCTTCCACTCTTTTGTGAAAAGGAATGCCTTTGGGTTCTTGCCTTTGTATGGTACATCAAGAGTATAGGGCACCAGAGGTTGTTGACCTGTAATAATCTCAAATGGATTTTTATTAATAGTGGAGCTCTTTTGACAATTGAAGCAAAATTGTGCCACATCAAGTAAAGATAGCCAATTCTTCTAGCTAGAATTGACAAAGTGTCGCAGATATTCTTCTAAGAGGCTATTTAATCTTTATGTCTGGTCGTCAGTTTGGGGATGATAACTAGTTGACATGTCTAGTTGGGATCCCAAGAGATGGAATAACTCTGACTAGAATGACCTTATAAATTGCCCATCTCTATCACTGACAATGCTCTTGGGAACACCCAATACTTGACTACATGTTTGAACTGTAATGCCTGTAATTTAGGTTCGGATAATTAATATGTTTAATTGCCGCAATTAGTATTATTAGAGTCTAAATTGAGGTTTAAAGATTTATAAAAGATTTTATTTTTGTTGTGGGTGATTTAATTAAAAAAATATAAAGTTGAGAAAAGTTATAAGAAAGAAGTAAAAGCCAAGGTTTTAAATGGATATTTGGCAAAAACAAGGAGGGACCAAAGT
>CATIWF010144032.1:0-25713 GCA_949630135.1 Balakata baccata
TTGGAAACTACTCATTTTATTCATTTAAGTTGAACATATATATAGAGCAAAAAGTAACAAATATTTCATCAACCAATGATGGTTATAATTAAAATTTAAATTTAAACTAAGAAAATATTCATAGAATTATTTAGATTTCTATTAATTCAAATAAAAACTAAAATTCAAAATTATTTGAAAATTCTTTCCATAGTATTTTTGTTGAATATTCCACCTAGATGCCATAATTCCAACACATCTAAAGATAATGTTGTCGCTGTAAGATAACTCCGAGGACACTCCGGCACTTAATCTGTAATGTGCATCTAAAAATAACGTCGTTGATCTAAGATTACATTAAGGGCATGATGTATTCAGGTTTTTTTCGAACTCAAACTCGGAATTTGCTCTGGTAACTTGGACTACTGCAAACCCACAATTTTTGCAGTAGTCTAAATTGTAAATATCATTATACCAAAGTTACCAGAGTAAATTCCAAGTCTGAGTTCTAAAAGAACCTGAATACATCCGGTCCTTGGAGTTATCTTAGAGCAACGACATTATTTTTAGATGCAGATTACAGATTGAGTGCTTGAGTGTCCTTGGAGTATTCTTACAGCAACGACATTATCTGTAGATGCAGATTACAGAGTAAGTGCTGGAGCATGGTGGCAGATATGATTGTTAATGAAAGCGGATTTGTAACTGAGTTAAGGTGTGCAACTGAGATGTGCATGTCGGTTAATAAATAGGTATAGCTATGAAACTGTTAGTATTAAGCATTGAGTCTACTTTCTGAAAATAAAAGATGGACTGATATTAAATTACGAATGATTGCTATGAGGAAAAAAAATTCCCTAGTTGAAACAATTTGGAGCACAATAATAATATATTTGCCTGAGCGTCTCTCTCTTATGTAATTATCCTTCTTTAAAATCTTTGTATGAGCAGGTAATAGAGTAACTTAGACACTTGAAACTTTTCCATGTTCATAAATAACCCTTGCACCAAGAAAATAATATGATGTGGACATTGCCAAATCAGCACTCAAGCCAATTATAAACTCTTGTAAATGAAATCTATATATATATATATAAATTCATAAAAAAAAAAGGAGAATAAATCATAAAATACCCAAATTTTATATAGGCTCTAACAATTATATACGAACTAATGCAATATTCGTTACAAGGCTTGCAAACTTCAGTTCTAGCATAATGCCTTTCGAATCGATCGACGATGGAAAGGTTTTGTGTTGCTTGGGTTGCGATGATGAGCCCAATGGTGCTTATGATTTAGGAAGGCGGTGCTAGTGTTTGATGAGAGCAAAGCCATTGCAGATAAGTAATATAGACAAAGAAGTGATTAACATGGACAATATCATCCGAGACTATCAGAACTTTGTGTTCAAAAGGCGGCGGCAGTAGATGCAGACCAACCCGTCGACAGCGTAAGGCAGACCTGCGCGAGCAAGGCAGGGCATAATTCTTGCTCATTATTGCCTTTTACCTTCTGCTATTAACTTTTTAAAATAGTAAAAGATGGTGACAAAAATAAAGGCAGACTTTAGCAAGCTAACCTGATAAAGTGGATCAATTCCTGAAGTCGAAATGAATTAACATATCAAAGGAAACATCATCCGAAGTGGTATAAGAAAATCAAATTACAAAATTAGATCATCCGTTGTGAAATTGGCAATGATCTTAAATTATTAAGCTTTAATTTTGCAAACAGAACCCCAAAATCAGCTGATCCTATGCAATATTATTGATTTGAAATACAAGTTGTTCTCAGCTATTCTCAAGTTTACACTAGGCCTGTAATATATATAAGTACGATAGCAAGAAAGTAAGACCACCTGTATATATCCTGATCTAATCAGCTAAAAAAAAACCTATATATACATTTTAAAATAGAGGTAAGCTTGGCTATCTCTTGATGCTGCTCTGACGGTATGCTTCAAAAAGACACACAAGTGGAAACCAGTTCTCTACTATGAGAGAGATGCTGATCAATCCACCAAATATGACTCGCAGATCCAATAAATTTAAAACTTCGTTACTCCAATATGTAAGTTAATTAAATGTGTTTGTGTGTGCAGGATCAAAACTCATCCGTAGGTGAATATTGTGCTGAATTAACTGTGGCTGTGACAGTAAATGCTGGTTCAAGATTTTCATTTACACTCTTCTTCGGCCTCTTTAGTCTTTTGGGTCTCAGGGATTGGGGCTCAGTACTTGGATATGTGTCATCCAATTCAAAGTCCAAACTGGAGTTTGGTTCGTTCATCTTTTGAATATTTCTTGGTTTTGGTCGCGTCTGCTTCTCAAAAGTGACTTGCCTCTGTAAACCAGACAATTTTGTAAATAAAAAATGAAAATGGCTAACGTAGAGAATATTGCATAAAACCTAACCTTTTGTTAATCCCAAGCAAGAATGTCGTAAGACCTCAAAAATCATAATCTTGCATAACAATTAAAATACCAAAGCAATAAAGAAGAGGCTTTAAATAGTCAATACTGGAGAGGTGAATGAGAGAAAATGCTGAATAAGACACTATCAACAAAAGAACCCAACAAAGAGAGAAATAGCTGCACAGTTTATTAGCTCAACTTTTATCACCCTATAAGGTAAAATTTAGTAGATTTCAAATAACTCTCTTTTCCCTTCTTCCCTAAGGCTGAAGGTGTAATCTCTTTTTAGTTGGTAAGACTGAAAGTTAAATGAGATCAATTATGCTGCCTTTAAGGATATATGAATTAATTGCATTCACATCCTCCAGACAGTGTTTCATAGTATAACCTTGCAATGACACTTAAAAAGGTGACCAATGCTTTGAAAATAGATTATCATGGCCTATGCTTTGCATACCATTAACAATTGTTCCCAAGATCTAAGATCTTACTCCAGGCCATTAAATGGTTACAGAATATTAATCAAAGCAAGCTCTCCCCTTTTTAAAAACAAATTAAATAAAGCCAACATGAGGTCTAGAATCTCATCAAGTGTTTGTAGTAATCACATATTTGGCCAAAGTTTATACGTCTTTTGGCAGTTAATTCTTCATTTTATTCATGTGTAAAGTCTTGCCAGGGAAGAATCAGTATAGTTACTAAATATATGCCTTGGCAGAAACTGAATTAGGTAGACAAAACGGAAATAAGGATTTAAAATCAGGATGGATGAAGCTTAACTATATAAGCCAGAAATCTGAAAGTCTCAAGTGAAGTACCTTTTTGTTACCGGATCTTGTTTTCTCCATTTCCTGAGAATGCTCATGCCCAGTACCTTGAGCCTCACTTTCTATCAAATCTTCGAGAGTTGCATCACCTTCAGCATCAAGACGTATGGCCTTTGTTGCTTTTTTCTTTTGTCTATCTTTGGCCTGAGAGCAGTGAATAATAAAAAGATAAATACAGATTATCTGAGCAACTTCAAGGCTTCTTTTATTTGTTTTCTATCTCTCACAATTCTTGCTTTTTAAAAAACTTGGTTGGTGCCAGAATTTGCAGGTAGGTAGGGGGCAAGGGTGAAAGTTAGTGATCAATCATTAATGGAAAAAGGAAATGGCAGAATATTGAAAATTTTTCTTGTAACTCGTTTTTGGTCAATGGGTGTGTTAAATGTTTTATCTTTTCCATTACATGATAACTGCAATCTCTCTTGCATATATCCTTGTTCAACATCAATGAAAGTAAGAGAGAAGACAATTGGGGTCATTAAAATGAAGGATTATGATTTGTTATATATTTCTTTCATATTTCTATTTTATATTTTTATTTCGAATGATGCCTCATAATCTATGATTTATATATATGTTTGGAAATTGAAATATTTTAAAGTACTAGAAATTGATTTCACAGGTAGTAATTTGAAAAAATAATAGCTATTTTAAATGATTAGAAACAAAAATTTAATCAAACAGAAGTTAGCGGTTACTGGATTTAACAGAATGGTTTGTATTTTGATTTTTTTTTTAAAAACCAAACTTGCCAAAAAATTGTCCATGGACTGCTTAAGGTTAACCAATCTGTGGACACCCCTAGCAGTTCGCCATGTTCATGTGTCAGCAATAGAAAGAACCACCCTGGATCCTTTTATGCCATGTTCAGTTTGCCATGTTGAAAAGGTATTTTTCTTGGGCTATACAGCTGCTTCTAATGGTTATGGGATCTTTAACCCAAATTCGAACCAAGTTCAGATCAGTAGGGTTCTTGCAATTGAAGAATTTGCTAACCTGAATTGGGATTTGAAAAAGGTGGATAGAGATCAACTTGTTGCATGTGCAGCAAATTCTACGGATAATTAGACGTCTAATTTTGGCAATTAGAGTAAAAATTACACATCTAATTTCAAAAGCCAAGGGAACAATCAGTCGTCTAATGTTGAAGTTGAAGAGCATAGGAATCAGTTATCTAATTTCAAAAAAAGTGAAAATCATCCTCTAATTCTAGAAAACAGTACTAATTTTGAAAGTTCAAATGGAAGATTTCACACTTCAGAGCAACAGTTGAGTCAATAACAAACTGTTCTATTATCAAAACCAGGCCACTATATGAGCAATATTATTCTGCTATGGTTGGACCTTCAAGCTTTGAAGAAACTGCAGGGCATGAAAAATGTGAAAGTGCAATGGAGGAGGAGATGATGATGATTTCCAAGAATCAAAACTCGGGATGTGGTCAAAAAGCCACATGGTAAGAAAGCTATTGAAGTTAAATAGGTCAGGCTCAAGCTAAATCCGAATGGATCTAGCAACAAACACAAAGCATGGCTACTTGTGAAGGATTACTCACAGGAACCAGGGACAGACTATGGTGACACTTTTCCTGTGGATGTAGTTGTAATCTCTGTCAAATAAATCCTTGCTTAACGTTTAATGAAAGTAAAAGAGAATATCAGACAATTGGGATTTAAGGGAAGTTCTACTCTAAAAAACTTCCTCTTTTAATGGTCTCTTTTCTAATTTATCTGGCTTCTTTCTATTTAGAGATCTACTTCCTATATTTCTCTGGGATTTCTTGCCTTTTTTGGGTCATTTCCCTAATTGTCTGGTTCTCTACTGGTTTAACTTGAAGTCCAAGAACAGTTAATATATCCAGTTTTTGCCTGCTTCCCTTTTGCAATTTTCTTTTGGTCATGCATATAGAACAGCTAATAAGGGTGCCCATTTCTTAGCTACCTGTGCTGGAAAATATGTTCTTTCTGGAAATTTTATGTTGTTCCCGTCCTATCATCTGTCTATTGTAAGGCAAGAACGCCCTTCTCATGATTAATGAAAGTTTCTACTCAGTTGATGAACCCAAAAAAAAAAAATGAAGCCTAAGAACAATTTGTTTTTTTGGGTGTCTATTTCTAACAGGAAATTTAAAATATATTCACATTTAAACTGCCCACCTGCAAAGGAATTTCTCTTAGCTTCTGCTCCAGCTGAGCATCATCCAGAAGTAGTGACACAACATCCTCAGGGGCCAACAAATCACCCTGAACATGACCACCTGTCATGACAAGTTGCTGGACAGTATTCTTCTGACTTGCTCTTTGAAGAATCTTCTCCTCAACAGTTTCTTTACAAATGAGCCGGTAGACAGTAACCTACATCATCAAAAAGTGCTTCACTCATTAAATCTTGTAGTGTATCAGATAACACTAAGCAGATAATCCTAACTATTCATTCGATAAAGACTTGGAAATCATTTTCTGTGGTACATGCCAATCACAAATTTAAACAGATGGATAACATGTTAACAAGTGAGAGATAATGCAAGCTATGCCAATGTGAATAAATAAGGAAACAATAGTAAGATGGAACTAACATCCTTAGTCTGACCCAACCGATGAGCTCTATCCATTGCCTGCAAGTCTAAAGTTGGATTCCAGTCACTTTCATAGAAAATGACAGTATCAGCTGCAGTAAGATTAATGCCCAGTCCACCAGCTCTGGTGCTTAATAAGAATACAAAAATATCACTCCTGCAACCAAGGTAATTAAAAAAGATCGGCTGAAATCATTTCAGAATACAAATTTCTATGCAAAATAAAAGAAACACTCCATGACAAAGAAATCAATACCTGTGCTGGAAGTCTCTGACCATGTCTCTTCGATCTACAATGGTGGAGGACCCATCAAGTCTAAGATATCTATACTTCCTGTAGTTCATGAAGTCCTGCAATTGTTACACGAGTTAAAAAAAAGTTTGCCATAGAAGGGCCCAGAATAGAAGTTAACATTCCCATGAGCACAAACGAATACAGTCAAAGATGCATTGATCAGAAATCAAATCATCTTCCTCCCCTTCTTTCCGGCTGATAGTTATTTTCACTTGATGCTTAGAAACCTAATCTTCTTTTGCCAGTCCAATTCATGTTGTTCACCATTCAAAGGCATTTAACAAGTAATTAGGAAAAAGTACCTCAAGAATATTTAGCATTTTCGTCATTTGAGCAAATACTAGAACACGGTGGTTTTCAGCCCGTAAGCGTTTCAACAATATATCAAGTGTCTGAAGCTTTCCGGAGTCCTATTTAGAAAATAAATGGATCTCAAGGTTAGTACTTATGTGAAAATAAATAAGTAAATATATAATACACAAGTATAATCATTTAAGGACACAAGAAAAAAAGACATTCATACTGTGAGCAACTTTGCTGGGTCAAAGCTTTGCATGGGAGGACAAGACCCAAATATCTTGTATGTCAACTGAAGTGCAGGTTGTGAAACAGGTACTTCAGAATCAATTTCTTGAATTAAAGGATGAGAACCATCTGGCTTTCTGGGACCATTATATTCAGATGTGCGTGCAAATCCAAGTAACAACCTCTTGACCCAGGGATGATGCAGCTCTTCAATCATTTTATAAGCAAAATTTCTGTCCGAACATTGAGCACCAATCTATCAGGGAAGAACATAAGTACAGTAGATCAGTAACTAGTTATGCATTAACTAACTATTCCTCAATGGCATAAAAAAAAATGATTTAAGGGATCCAAATATACCGGTGGAGCTTGAGCACGAGGAATGAATGTATATATTGAATGGAGAAGCTTGATTTTGGACAGAAGCCTGCACTGGTGAGAGGTAATTAAAGCTTCAAATGGAGCATCAGCAGGTCCTGTTGCAAATCTCCCTCTCAACAAATTTCTCTCAGATCTTGATGGCATCAATAACATCCGAGTAACAGCCCTTACTTTTCCCCTTTCAAGGTCATTAATATCAGGGTCATCATCCATGTCTTTCATGATCAAGTCCAAGATTCCATCCAAGAATTTCCGATCCCATCTCAAAATTGAAAACAATAGCCTTTCCATGAATGAACCAGTTGCCAAAAATGCAACCTCCCCAGGTGACAAATCCATCAAATGTGTGAAACCAAAGGTCCCACTCTTAACAAGAAAGCTATCTGAGTTACCCTCTTGTGTGAATAGAGACTGATAGACATTTCCAGGGGAATATATGTTAAAATCCTTCTGAAATGCTTCTCCGCTGACACCATGCCCAATGGCCAAACAAGGTGCTCCAAATGTCATCTCATTGTGCACTAATTTTGCTATCTGAGAGAGAGCGATAGGGTCGTTAGCATGAAAACTAACAGCAAAAATACATAATTTGAATAGATAATAGAAACGAAAAGCACAAAGGATTTGCTTTTTATGCCTTGGATCTGACAAATAGAACATTATGTTTTGTTGTAATGTTTTAGAGAACTCATGAAAATACCTTGTATGTAATAGGATTTTGACCTCCTGAGTAGTATATATCCTCCGACTCCCCAAATGGCGGGGGAAGAAGAGAATTTGGAATCTCTCCGAAAAAGAGATATGTGCTTCCCTCATTCCTTTCAAACAACTCTGGATGGTTACATACCTAGAATCACAAAGCCAAAACTATTTGTTTATTGATTTTTCTGGGAGAGGAAGGGCATTAAGAATTAATAAGGCAGACACATAAATCACAAGATTTATGTTAAACATAATTATAAATATTTACATGAAAGAGTAAATGCAAATAATAGCCTGCCTCTCTCAACTGAAAGAGTAAATGCAAGAAAATCCCATGAAATGATGGCCTACCTTTCTCAATTGAATGACTATATTCATTAGATTCATTATTTTCTTCTCATTAAGATGCCCACGATTGCCTTCAAACAACTCAGCAAGAGATATCTTGTTCTTAATAGCTTGATAAAAAGCTTGCTGCCGAGAGCTCAATTTGCAGTGTACTGTTACCTCTGTTTTCTTGGTCAGCTCAGAAATCACATCTTTTTTAACACGCCGTAGCATAAAAGGCTTTAAAATTGCATGCTGTCACAGGAAAAGAAAAAAAATAAACAAAACAAGTCAGATCCCAAAGGAAAAAGGGCCTAGGACTAGGAAAGAATACAATTAAATGCTAAATAGCAGAGTCTAAGAGGTGAAATGGAATCACCTCTATTCAATTCTTTCTCCAAAAGCTCATCACATCAAGTCAATGGGCTAATACAACTTTAGAACAAATTTTAAGAGGACAACTAAGTCGAGAAGAGAAATGTCTCATGATTGCCCTATGAGTAGCATTGGCAACCACTAACCATGACAGTCCAAGGAAAACATTTGTGCAGACTACATATGTGTGGCATATGAAAGTCCGATCAGTTTGCTTACTTTAATACAACTGCAAAAGACTGTTTAAAGAAGAAATTTGCAATCCTAATTGTTTCCGAATTTTGTTTGCAAAATGAAATACTCTCACTAATTAGCATAAATCAGTCTCATATTAACTAATGCATTGCATATAATCCACATAGCTAAACATGCTAAACAACAATTTGTGAATCATGCTGGTAATATAATTCTAGAAAACATTAACTCACCAATCTGTTAAGCTGGTGCTCATTTAAAGTACCTCCATGCTCTGCATGATTCTCAATTCTGATAAAAAAAAGATAAGATGAGAGGTCAATATCAGATCCAGCAAGTTTCAGAATTAAACATGGACCTTGATGAGGAAATACATACCCCTTGGAAAACCACTCATTGAACTGTTCATGGCTATCAAATAATGTTGGCATAATGAAATGTAGAAGGGCCCACAGCTCAGCCATATTATTCTGGATTGGTGTACCAGTTAGAAGCAAACGATTACGACAGTTGAAACTTAGCAGTGTCTTCCATCTTATACTGCCAGAGGTAACCAGATCTATAATATGAGAATTGATTTATACAAGAAAACCTATTTGCAAATCTACAAATATACCTCTGCCCAAATCCTTATATAAAACATATACACATAAATTTCAAATATTATACACAGAAAAACTTTTCAGAAGATTGATGGCTATATACAAAGTAATGGAAAATAGACAACCCAGCAATAACCAAACAAATCAACAGCAAACTAAATCAAACTAAATGGGAGAAATGAAGAAAATAAGCTTTCATTCAATCTGCTAATGATTCAGCTAGAGTCAAACAGTCTCACAAACATGAATAAAATACTGGAACAGCCCAACAGAAAAGAAAAACAATAATCTGTGATTGCTCACAGCCTAGGGACTCAGTCCCCTTCAAGCAAAAGCTAGAAGACCAAAAAATGTTGCACAACAGAGCACAGTCCCAAGGAACTATTTCCCCAATCTCCTGCCACAGCAAAGAGAACCAAAACAAAACCAAAATACTCAACCTACCTCTGCCCTTATTCCACTCTCTCTTATATAACTGAAATACAGAGACCAAAAAGACCTAATAGCCCTTCTTCCCCCTATCCTAAACCCTAACAGCACATTCTAGAATATTCATAACCTCTTAACAGTCCTCTATCACAAAGCCACTAGGTGATATACTGGAGATGAATTCTTACAAATTGAAAAAAGAAAGACTCTGCAAATACTTGGCCAAAAAGAGAAAGGTGTATAAATTTTCAGAAACTGCCAGAAGTACTGGCTACTTGCATGCCAAGACTTTTCAATAATGCAATAGTAAGGTGTAACAAATTTTCAGAAAAGCAAGACAAAAAAGAGAGAGAGAGGAGGGGGACCAACAAAGTAACATGCAAAATAGTAGAAGCCAAAAGGTTGTCAGATCACATTCAAGACGCCAAAATGTATTAGAAATCATTTTTGTTTCAAAAATGTTAAAAAGTTCCAGTTTCTCTAGCTTTTTTTTTCAAGTAGCCTTACAAATACTTGTCAATTTTTTCAACTGAGAACTCAATGGCAGATACACAAACTGGCATCTTGGAATCTTAGATCTTTTCCAGGGTAAAAGACAGTAGGTCTAGCTGGGACTCTGGTCATAGATGAAAGCTTTTTTAAGGGCATTATTACTTTAGGAAGATGCCAGTGATACAACAATCCATGACCAATTCATTCCAGTGTGGAGTATAAAATTGAAATTATTAATGATTGTGACAAAATATATTTCTGAAAGGCACATCCATGCGCAAAAGTTCTTCAGTTAGAAATGACAATCAATAGAAACAAGTTTCACAAACCAACCTCGTGGAACTTTTGATGGCTTGAGCTTCATCCAATACCATGTATTGCCATTTCACACGTCGGAAATACTTCTCGTCAGACACTAGCAGTTGGTAGCTGGTAATGAGAATGTGAAATCCTGCCTCTCTAACAACAAAAAAAAATGGTTGATTAATAATCATAATAAAGCACAGGAAATGCAGAATTTTTCAAGAACCAATAGACTATAAAATTTTCATTCTAGTTGCAAAACAAAAGGAACAAAAATACTCAGTTGATTATTTTGAAGGATATAAGTCAATCACCTGAGTCTTTAAAACTTTAAGAATGCCTTCGGTGACAGAGCCAACATGCATATTTGTTCATATTTATTTTCTTATAGAAAATTGGTTCTCCAATTTGTCTCACTTAAAATGATAAATCATGAATTCCTGAAATTTAGTCAATTCCCCCATGTCTTTAACAAGTACAGAATAATGTAGAAAGGATATTAAAGCTTTAACAATCCTTCCCCCTTCCAAACCTACCAATACAAACTTCTTCGCAACAATAGTAAATTAGGGAAAAAAAACTGCATCAATTACTAGTCAGTCACTAAGTACTTTTTTTTAACCGAAAAAAAATCATGAAATATGCAATTCCACATCATTAAATACACTTTTTCTCATACATACTTATGGACTATAGTATGATCAGTCACCCAAAAAGAAGTGCTAATTTGCCTCCACAAAGTAGTAGCAATTTCATCCATTGCATTTTTAGAAACCAAGAAACAGTGTTATTGAGAACCTACCTTCGATAAAGACGCTTAGGATTGATATTTTTCCTTAATATCATGCGCTCATTAATGCCCCCCCAATATGGAAGAGTTTTCAAGTTAGGGCAGAAGCGACTAATTTCATCAGCCCAGTTATTCAAGACAGAAGCAGGCGCAACAACCAGAAAAGGCCCCCATATATTTTTCTCCTGAGAGAGAAATCACATTAAGCTACAAGAATGAAAACATAACTTAAAAAAATAAAAAAGAAAAATAAAAGCAGATGTAAAGCACAAACAAGAGTAATTACCTCAGCCAAATGAGCCAAGAATGCCATAGCTTGGATTGTCTTCCCAAGGCCCATCTCATCAGCAAGTATACCATTTAAGCCCTAAAAAGGAAAAGAGGAGGTAATACAAAGGAAGTTCACTGAAGAATTTATAGAAACATTTATGTCTAGAGTGTTGTGGAACCTGCTCATAACAATTAACCAGCCACTGAAGACCCTTCAACTGATATTCTTTAAGGCTGCCTTTAAACAACTCTGGTGTCTGGACAGTTGACGTAACAGGCATTGTGGAACTGCAATAAGAGGAAATATAAGAATAAAGTTTTCAAATAACAGCTTAACTTTATTCAAAAGGGAAAAAGGTTTACGGGTTATGGAGATCAATGTTACTGGATCCTGCAACAGAGGCATCAATGTCAACAGCTTGACGGAGCTTTGTGCATTCAGAATCAAAGGCACTTGTTAACATTTTCTGCTTCGAGACAGCATCTTGAGCAGCTTTCAAAGCCTCTTTTCGCAATTTAGCATCCTCAGGGTCTTCTTCATCACCATCCCTGATTTCCGAACTGCTAAAAGTTGTTTCTTTGTCATCTAGTTTCTCATCTTCTACAAGCAAAGCTTCAGAAGGCTGTGAATTTGGCTTATTTTGCATGAAGTGACTGTAAAGTTCAGTTTGTTGAATGAGAAAATTTAGCCTTTGCTGATGTCTCTTTGCTTCTCGAAGCTCTTGTTCCCTCTTTAATGCCTCTACAGCTTCTCTCTCCTCCCTTTTCCTCACTTCTGCCTGCAGGGAAAGAAATCCAGTATTTCAAATCTCCTAGGTTCAAATTCCCTATGAAAACGGAAAAAAGAAAAAAAAGAAAGAACAGAAAAGAAAATTAACAATGACTTCAAACAACATAATTTATTTATTTTGCTGGGAGTTTCATAGTTCACAAGCCAGATAAGTATTGATCACACTGCTTGCAAGCATTTTTTATTATTATTTTGAAAGCAATAATCAGATATCATTAACCAGAAAAGGGTGCAGCAACAGGCGCTAAAAAGAACTTGGGGGTTGGTGGGGTGGGGAATTACAGCTCCAAAACATATGATCTGACATAGAACCAGAAGCTTTTGTTAACACACCAATATGGTTCGCAGGTCATTTAACAAAAACAAAAGAGAAATTAACTGCATCTTTACTTAGAGCAATACAATCATCAACTATTAATCCTAGATCAGAACTGTCTTCCTTGCTAAGCATGTTATTATATAGTTTATACTATATAAGGAAAGATGATTCTTTTCAATATTTTATATTGCTAAATTGCTCCAAGTTAATTTTAAAACTCTTTGATTTCAGTAAGATAACAGAATGTTACCATCTCCTTATCCAATCGCTTCCAAAACAGCAGCATATCTCTAGACAGCTTCCTAGTGCGAATTGGAGCAGCTCTCAACAGTTTATGTGATCTACTAATCTTCAATTTTACCTGAAACAAAGAACATCGACCAGCACTAAAACATTTAGGATATAGTATCATGATTGTTGAATGAAAGAGATAACATATCAGTAGATGCTTTATTCTACAGTCCAAACTCTGAAGCCCAAAATACATAACATACTTCTCTTTGACAGTTCTCTGAGAACCTCTTTGCATCGATCAATTGCTTCCTATGGAAAGTAGAGAACATTCTATGATGCTTAGGAATGTCTCTTCTCACAATGTTCACCCAAACCTTACCAATCTTCTCCATTTCCTCCATTTCAATGACAGTAGGGTCTTTCTTTACCTTTGGTTTCTTGGGAAGACTTCGCTCAATGATCTGCATCACAGGAAAAGAAAAGCTAAGCAAAGGAAATTTCATTTCAATCTCTGGCTGCATTTGAAAAAAAAAAACTGCAGTTCAATGGGGACACTGACCTCGTATGTGTCTCCTTTCTCCAAAACCTTCACATAATAAACCTGCAATACACCACCTTCTGACAAAATTGACCGTTGTATACTTCCAGCTGCCCCCTCTGGAATGGAGGAACTCAAAGCAGTATCAGATATCTTGAGACAAAATTTCTGGGCTGAGTTAGAAGCTGCCGATGCCTTCAATCTTGCCTGAAGTGATTCATACTGAGGCCAAGGCTCTCCCATCCCAGCTTGGGTTCTAGGTCCAAACCTTCTGTCATTGGTCATCATTTCTGCCAATGATCCTAAATCCAGGGTGCCCTTCAAATAAAATTCCTCCACCCTGATATCTGAGAAGCTTGGCAAGTTCAATGATGCTGCCAACTTATCATAAGAGGGAGGTATCTTATAAGTGATACCGTCCCCAATATCCAAGTAAGCAGGTTCATAGGATGTTCTGCAAAATATCGAAGAACATATCCATTCAAATGAAATTTATTACCCACACACATATTCGAACTCATATCAAATATATTTAATTTATTCTAACAAATATTGCTAAAACCTACTTGGGTGTATAGTCCGGATCAACATATTCTCCACGTTTTTGGGGAGTAACATCATTGAGCCATTCAGATGTGGTTTCCATGTCATATAACCTCCCTCGCTGGTCATTACCCAACTTCCTGGTCTTTGAACTACCCAAATTGCTTTTTGGAACAGGAATCCCCGTCCTTGGCTGAGCAGGTGCAGCACTTGTTGAGGAATCCTTGGACCTCCTCTTGTACTTCTGAATGTGCTCTCCCAGCATTGATCGATATCTCTCCTCAGTGATGTGAGTCCTGTAGTATCCGCCTCCCTCCTCTCTGCCACTGTTCTTAGACTGCCTCTTTCTCTTAGCTAACCTCAAATCACTCTCTAAAATACTCCCATTGCCATAATTTTCCATTGCACCCCCTATACAACCAAAGTGCAAAAACAATTTATGCACACATAGGCATACTCCTACAGCATAATTTACCTCTGAAAATCTATAATGCACACTTATCAGAAAATAGATATACAAAAAAAGCATGATTTGAACAATTATTTATCATAAAGGCGTACTATATCCCAATGGGTCCAAGAAATTTCTAGTGAAAGTGAAAAAAAACAAAAAAATCAAAATATAATAAGTACCTTGGCTACCTCTGCTCTCATCCTGACTACTATTCCCATAATAATCAAAATCATCATCCGGTTGTGGAACTTTGAAGTTCATCAAAGACTAAAAGGCAAAAAAAAAAAAACAAAAACTCACAATAAAATCCTGCATTCTCAGAAATACGTAAACAGAAAAACAAAAAGCAAAAAGTTATACCACAATCCATTGAAATTAACCATACCCAATGAAAAAATCCCCAATTTTGACAAATTAATACAAGAACAAACTAGACAATAATTCATGGAAACCAACAAAAAAATAAGTTGAGCCAAAGTTGTGGACACACCTCAAGATTGAAGAGATTTGAATAGGAGAGCGAATCCTTGGTTTGTCTCCTGTGTTCCATGGAGCAGAGAACACGAAAACAATCGTAAGAAGCAAATAGCTTGGCTTGTGAAAAGCATAGAGAGAGTTGACGCTAGGACAAAAGGAGAAATCAGAAACCCTAGTTTAATGGAAATTCCGAGAGGAAAGAGGAAAGGAAGCTAAAGGTGCGTAGGATAAGGCACAGAGAAAGAGAGATGGCCCGAAGGCGACACAGACAGGGTAAGAAGCACCATGGAGGTGCTAACGTACACTGGGTGGGCGCCATTTCGTTAATGTGTACCTTTTCTTTTAAATTCTTATGATTTTTTTTTTCTCCATCTCCATTTTCCATGCTTTCAAATTTAACAAATTACTAATAATTATAAGATTTTTAATTTTTAATTTTTACAGATATGAAAAAAATTTTAAAAATTAGTAGTACATTCCTCTGTCTTTCTATAAAAATATATTTTGAGTTAACGACTAAAAAGACTAAGTAAATATTTAAATTCCGGTTGAAAATTCTAAAATAAAATTTTGAATTTTTTTATTTAATTGATTAATTTTTTTAAATTTTTAATAAATTGTGTTTTTTCAAATCTAATTTTAGAAAAATATTTATTTATTCACTTCTACTAAAAATAGTTTTTAAAATTTAAAATAAATAAAATTATAAAATTAATGACACTAAATCCCTCTTGTTAAAAAATTTTTTTTTTTTTTTTTTCCTCATACCGCCTCCGTATTTTTTTTCTTTACTACTGTAGTTTAATTTTTTCCAAACATACCCTCACACTAGACTTTTCAACCAGAGCTTCACACTGCAACTACTGAATCATCCATTCAATCTCATCACGTGAAAGTAATTAATCATACCCTACATCTGTGAGAAACTATGGCGACAACTTCTTTCATCTCTGCAGTTGCGAGAAGATACAAAATACAAAGCTTACTTATGATTTGTTCTTTTTATTTTCCTTTCATTTGACCAAATAGATGAGAGAAATTGAAAATGCAAGCTCAGGAACCAAGAATGGCCACCTTCTCTTTCATTTTTTTCATTTTAATTTTATAATTAGATTAAAGATACTTTTACCATGAATGTGTGGCAAATGTCACTGTCCATGCATGTATTTGCCTTTAATAATTATTTGTTTAACATAACTAATCATAATCTAAATTTATTATTAGCCAAACTTTCTATTTGAACCTTAAACTTTTATATTTTTCTATTAGACTGTGTTCTAATTTTATTTTTCTCAATTTCAATCACAAAATTAATTACTTTTGTACAATTAGATATAGGGTAAATTACATCAACGGTACCTCAATTATGTAAATCGTAACAATTCAGTACTCAAAAAATTATTTGTAACACAAAAGTACTCCAATTATATAAATCGTAACAATTCAGTATCTCAAAAATTATTTGTAACACAATAATACCTCAACTTTTATTTTGTAACTAAATAGTATTTTTGTTTTTAGTTATTATGACTAGTTTGACATTGCGTTTGAGAAAAGTTTTTCGGAAAAAAATTTTGTATTTTTAAATTTTTTTTTAGTTTTGAAAACTTCTTTTGGATAGAAGTAGATAAATAGATATTTTTTCCAGAAGTAGATTTGAAAAAAAAAAACAATACATCAAAATTTAAAAAAATAGTTAATTAAATCAAAAAATTCAAAATATATTTTTGGAACACTCAATAGTAATCTCAAACACTACCTTAGTTTCCCTAATAAAAGTATAACATGAAATATCCATATATTTTTTAATAAAAATAAGATTAGTTATAATACTCGATCAGTAAAGTTGAAATTTATCTGATTTAAATATTATATCTAATTTTATTTTTATTTAAATTTATCTTATGTGGATATTTCATGTCACACTTGTATTAGGGAGATTAATAGTTAAAGATTAAAGTATATTTAATTATAAAATAAAAGTTGATGTATTTTTATGTTACAAATAATATTTGAGACACTGAATTGTTACAATTTACATAATTTGAGTACTTTTATGTTATAAATAATATTTAAAGTACTGAGTTGTTACGAGTTATATAATTTAGGTACCGTTTGTGTAATTCACCTGTTAGATATATCATTGCTTACGTTATAATTAATTCTACATAGTGGTCTTCTCAATCCCGAAATTCACGCACCGAAACAAGAATTGTATTTTTACAATTTAATCCCAAATTTAAATTTTGCTCAATGATTTATTCTTTATACGGTGATTCGTCTCTGTTAATACGATTTGGCTTCAATTGTGTTATATGTTTGTTATACATTACAAAATGAAAACTCATCAAAGATGCAAATAATCACTATATAAAGGTTGTTTTGTAAAGATTTCTGCATTTTTTTAAAATAAAATGATAATAGTAAGGAACTATAGTTTTGATAAATACAACGTCGACAGCAATTAGGTACGTCATATTTGGACTCAAAATGCACACACTTGAACAATCGGTGTCCAAATAATAATAATAATAAATATGGTGAAATAAAAAAAATATTATTATATATAACACTATATATATATATATATGTATATATATTATTATTATTATAATAAAAAGATAGTTGCATTATATGTTTATCATATGTTTGCTATATATGAGTTATATTATCCATTCATATAATTTAACATATAACCTACACATAACTGAGTTATAAAGATGACATTGTTTGAATTTCATCTATGCAAAAAACATTATATGTGGGTTATATGTGCAATGAGTGAAAGAATTATTATCGATTAGCCCTCAAACAGTAGTTTTCGAAATTCAAACTATATAGTTTAAGGTTTTTTTAACACTCTAAGTCCATTTTTGGTATTAGATTTAAGAAATGAAACAGAAATATAGGAGAAACGGATATGCCAGCTTCACATCCAATTTTTCATTGCCCAATTAGCCCTCAAATGATAGTTACTGGAGCTCAAACTATCAAGTCCAAGGTTTATAGACCTCTAAGTCCATTTTCGGTGTCAATATTGCAAAAAGAAGCCAAAAACTAAAAAAAAACGAGAGGGTAAACCTGACACTTAATTTTTTTCTCGCCGATCTCGTAAATCTGGTTGGATTTTAGAAAAATTAATGTCATTTGAGTAATGAGAATATGGAAAAATAGATATGGTTCAAATTTCGTGATATTTAGAGGTTAATGGTGGACGGAGTTAATAATAGTGTAACAAAAAGAAGAAGAAATATACAAGAGATAAAAAAAAAAAAACAATAAAGCAAAACTGGGGAAGAAATGGGAATGTTAGTGGAAAAATTATTAGCTACATCATATTTTTGTAAATATGGTTTTGTGTCCAGATCTCTTTTATAAACTCTTATAAAAGCTATTAGACTGTACATGAAATACAATATAATTGACATCAAAATATTTTAGACATGACAAAAACAATTATATAATATATTATACTATTATATTTGAAATTCATATAGTGTAAAATGAATAGATATTATCTGATCGATAGAAATATACTATTGATTTTTTTTAGAGTTTATTTTTGTCTTTAATTTATTAAAATCACATGGGCTTAATTATTTCAAATTTTTCACTTTTATATCATATTTGAAAATCGAATATTTCAAGAAAAATAAATAGTGAAGCATGTAATTTATATCCATTTGTTGTTTTTGAAATCGTGCAAAAATGTCTTCTTGATAGAAAGCAGGCCACTCATGGCTCAGAACCCATGCGGTTGCATTTTCATGATGTGTAGCAATAAACAAATTAATTTTATTTATAATTATTGAATTTTATTTTTATTATAGTAAAATTATAAAAATTTTTTATATAAAAAAATTATTAAATTTTATTTTTATTTCGTTAAAATTATCTTTAGCCAGTTTACAGTGATATATTAATTGTCATGTCTAATTTTCTAGTAATATATTAACCGTTACATCAGCTGTTATATAAATTTTTTGATTGTTTATATATAAAAATTGATCAGAAATAATTTTAGTAAAATAAAAAAATTAAATAATTTTTAATTTTATTATAATAAAAGTAAAATTTAATAATTATACATGAAATTAAGCAAGCAACAAATTCTACGGAGGAAGTATTGACTTTGGGCCGATTGAGTATGAAGATTGATTTGTGTTGCACACACTTTGAAATATTCAAGCAAATGAGTATTTTATTTATATATTTATTTTTCTGAAAGAAGCATTTGAGTAATTTTTAAGAATAGTTTACGTGGTGTACTTGATCTTGATGTAATTAGAACCATCAAATTATCAATTTTTAATTTTAACTATTGATAATTAATTGATGAAATTAAAAATTAATGATCTAATAATACATCAAATAAACCATAGGATTACTCATTTTTAAGATATTAAGAATGAATCCTTTGCTTAACTTGTAATAAAATTGTAGGTTTTTGGGGAAAAAAATTAATAAAATCCTTAGAACTAAAAGAATAACCAACCCATACTAAAGCTGTGGACTGTGATAATTTTTCTTTGTATTGGATCCCTCGAACAAGTTATATAAGACTAGACAATGTCAAAAACTGATGTTAGCAAGTTATAATTAGGATACATAGTCAGTTTAATATACTAGGTAGTTTTTTTTTTAAAAAAAAAAAATATTATGAAGTATTTTAAATTTGGTTTAATATGTTATATTATCATTTTGTTTATTTTTGCTGTTAAACACAAATAAAATATCAAATTTATTATTATTTTTTTATCATATAAAAATATACCAGAATTTTTAAATTGATTCCAAAATATCAAATTTATCATTTTTTAATATATTTTTTAAGTTAATAAAATGTTAAATTTGTCAAAATATAAATAATAATATTTTTGTAATTTTTTTAATTGATTAACATAATATTTTATTAAAAAATAACATATGGCATTTGAGTGACTTCATAATTTAGTTCAAAAAATAAAAGAACTAGCTAGCATATTAAATCAAAATTTAGGAATGTTCTAATAATTTACTCTTAGAATTATGATCTATATCAGTTCATGTTAAATTTCATTTTTCAAAACTATAAAAATATTTTTATCCATAAAAATTTAATATTTTTATAATATATGCTAGCCACCTAAAAAAATTTTAAAAAAATTGAATTTCAGTAAATATTAGTGAGAATGTCAAAGACAAAATCCATCTCTAGTCCTGTATTTGTCTATTTTTTTCAATTAATCCCTTTTATCAGTTTTTCGCATAAGTTATCTATTGAAATCCATTTTTAATTCAATTTTATTTCGTGTTAAATTTTAAAAACGTAATATTTTTATTCCTTTGTATTGACATATCAATTGGAACAGCTAAAAACAAATGTATAATATTACGTTTTTTAAATTTTACAAAAAAAATAAATTGAAAAAAAAAAGATTTTAAGAGAGAATAATTGCTAAAAACCGATAAAAAAAAGCTAACAGGAAAAAATGGACAAACACAGGGGTGCGGACGGTTTATGCCAATGTCAAAGGATACAAAAACTTGATTTAAAAAAAAAAACGATACAATGACAAGGAAGGAACTAGAGATTCAGAGAGGGCACAAACTTTTTCAACTACGTGTTTAGTGATTACGAAGCAGATAATGGAGCAGTTAAGCTACTCCATTATCATATTTTTTTATTAAAAATTTACCTCAGATATTATATTGGAATCTTTTAAAATTTTGTAATACTGATATATAATAATTAAAATGTTTAATAATAATTTATAATAAAATAATAAATTTTAGTAGAATAAATTATTAATATATTCATGATATTTAATTGAATATATTAATTAGTTCTTTTAATTTTAGAAATATATTATAAACTTTCTCATATTTGGTTCTAATAACTAAAAAATTTTATATTCTTTTTAAATAAAATATTCTATTAATCAACAAAAATAGTATTTAGTTAACTTAAAAATACTAAAAATAACTTTATTTTTTTTAATTTAGCATTTTATTAATTTAAAAAATATAATAATAAAAAATAAAAAAAATTGACATTTTAATATAAAGTCGAGGACATTAAATTTTTTTTGATATTTTTAAGATAAAAAATAAATTTAATATTTTATTTATTTATAATAAAAAAAATTAATTAAAAAACTATTTAATATATATTTAAAAAAATAAAAAATTAATTAATATATTCAAAAAAATTCAGAAATTTATCCTTTTTGCCAGTATTCATATTTCTAATTCAATTTTTTTTTAATAATATAAAGAAAATTTGTTAGAGATATATTTAAAGACTCTAGGGGACCGTATATAAAATATACTATATAGATAAGTTATCTTTACACTTGCCATGCCGTAAAGGTGACACCGCATACGAGGCTTCAAGATCTGAAGATTAAATGATATTCCCCTTGAGCTTCAAGTGTGATTTTTTTCCTTCTTAATATTATTAAAATCCAGGCCCTCCGTATGCGACAAAAATCAAAATACCATACCTCAATTCAACCGATCTCAAATCTATCTCTCAAATCTCTCTCTTCAATTTTCTTTCTAAATTCCGACAATGTCCGGCTATCCTCACCCCCCAGCCGGTTACGGCTATGGCGCACCACCACCTCAACAACCACCGTATGGGGGCGCTCCTCCATATGGTGCGCCCCAGCCAGCACAGCCCTACGGCGCACCATCAGCTCCTTACGGTGCACCCTACGCGCCTCCTCCTGGCGACAAACCGCCAAAAGACAAGCCCCATGCCTCTGTACCTGGCGGCTATCCGCCACCGGCTCCTTATGGAAGCCCGTTTGCCTCTTTAGTACCCTCCGCTTTTCCTCCGGGGACGGATCCCAACGTCGTCGCGTGCTTTCAACTCGCCGATCAGGACGGCAGCGGGTTTATTGATGACAAGGAGTTGCAGAGAGCGCTGTCTACTTATGATCAGAGCTTCAGCTTGAGGACTGTTCATCTTCTCATGTATCTCTTCACCAGCACCAACACAAGGAAGATCGGTGAGATTTCCGAAACCGTCAATTTCATATTCCATTTCTATTTGTGGTGCGTTATATGCGCATTTTAGCAAAATTTTACTAGCCGTTTCCCATGTGCGCGGGGGTTGAGCATAGGCTACAGTTACTTAGCTTGAAATTTTTTCTAAGTTGCGCCGGCAGTATCAAGCATTATGACCGTAGGTTGCTAAATTGCGCTGGGAATAAAGCTACTGGCCGTAGTTGAGGGTAAAATAATTTTTTAGTACCAAAATTTTTCAATATTTATCAAATTAGTGGGAAAAATTTTATTTTGTTTCAAATCTGTACCATAAAACTTTGAAATTGAGTTTCTAGATTATGCACCAAAATTTTGGCAAATTTGGCGGCCTTATCAGTAAAATTAGTTTCCACGTCAATTTGGTAGCAATTTTATAATTTTGATGACAATTTTATGTAAAAAATGGTGTTGATGATACATTGCAAAAGTTTGGTACATTAATTCATTTAAATCTTGATCTTCCTTTGGCGTGAGAGTAAAGGTGGCTTTTGGTTACTTTTGTTGACCAAAATACCCTTTAAGTGTAAGATTTTGGCATTTTGCTTTGACGTGTGTTTATGATAAACATGGGCGCACTCAATAATTTCTTAAGCTGATAAATAATAAATTGAACAAAGGTGCGAGTTTGGTCGTCTTCTTCAATTATATAGGGCCCCTTGTTTGTTTTATTTAGATTTTATTGTTCATTTGTAAATTTTGATTGTAGGGCCGAAGGAGTTCTCTCAAGTGTTTTACAGTCTTCAGAGCTGGAGAGTAAGTTTTATTTTTGAGTTAGTGCCGCGAGTATTATCGATTTCTTAGGGGTTTTTTTTTATTATTATTTTTTATCCTCTCTTTAAATGTTGCTGTAATATTTGAATTGCAGTCAATTTTTGATAGATTTGATAGAGACAGGAGTGGAAAGATTGATTCTAATGAGCTGCGAGAGGCACTGTATAGTTTAGGATTCGCTGTTTCACCTGTCGTTTTGGATTTACTGGTCTCTAAGTTTGATAAAAGTGGAGGCAAGAACAAGGCAATTGAATATGACAATTTCATTGAGTATGTCTTAATTCATCTTTTGGTCCCTCTTCATTTAATTTCATCTTATTTATTTTTGTCCAGAGCTAATTATTTGCTTTTTCTTTTTGGATTTCTTTGCCCTAAAAATGCAGGTGCTGTCTTACTGTTAAGGTGAACTTTCCACTGATGATTACTGCTTTTGATATTCAAAAAACTTCAAATTCCAGTTCCATTTTCTACTTTCGTGGATTGGGTATTCATATTTTTAACTGAAGTTCTCTGTGATAAAATGAATTACTAAATTCTGAGTTTAGCATTTTCATCAATCGAGGCTGCTTGTAATCCTGGATGCGAGAAAGCATCAAAGCCTGGGTTCTAACTGCTTTATATGCTTGATTCATTTGTTTATTTTATCAAGTTTTGCATTTTGATTTTCTTATTTTGCAAATTTTATGTTTTTCACTTTCAGGGTCTGACTGAGAAATTCAAAGAAAAGGACTCCACATACTCTGGCTCAGCAACCTTCACTTATGAGGCTTTCATGCTAACTGTTCTTCCATTCCTCATAGCTTAAGGATGGATGTTGAAGTTCACCCCGTTTTCTCTGTTTCTCGCTTGGCTATTCCTCCCCCTCTTGTAGAAATAAGCCTGTGCTTGGTTTTAACATCGTGTGACTGTATGTTTTTACTCTAGAACTTTGTAGCAGTTTTAAATTTTTAGTGAAATATAAGTAATGCGGATTTGTTTCCAATTTCCTGATGGATATTATGCTTGGTTAGTCTAGGCAGATTAAAATATAAATGGATTAAATTCATATCCACTTAATTGGTTTTGCTTGCATTGTATTGATGCAAGAGGTTAGAGGAGTGCGGTTTGATTATCAAGTTGCTTAATTAAGTTGATATGGACATAAAATTTGGACTAAATGGCATCAAAATAGCATAATATATTAAAGAATAAAATATTCTTGCATAGACCAAATTTCTATAGGTTAAATAAATGGAAGAATGTTTGAATAATTAAATTATTTTCTCTACGCGACACTTTTGGATCTACATAAATTAGGTCTAAACAATCATTTTTTTGTAAAATATATTGAAACAGTAATGGATCCCTAGACTAAGGTTCCTTTGAAACTTGGATGATACATGTAAACTGTTCTTCCATCTAATCCTTGTTTTGGCCTGGCATTTGCCTCAAACCCCTGAAATAGACCAACACACAAATTTGTTACCAGTAATTTCTCCCACCAAAGATAATAAGCTAGAAAGGACTAATAAACATTTCTTCACAGATTAAAAAATGCTTACATGGTGAACAGCATCCCTGATTGCTCTCACTTGCTCCCTTGAAACTGTCCTCACCTATCAATACAGAAATGGAGTTTTTATTAAGTAGAGATAACGAGGAAAAAGTTTCTAAGAAGGCTTAAACCACATGCAAACTAATTGTGACATTTTTTTAAATTTTTGAGGTGGCAATATGGTTAAAAAACAATATTCAATGGGCAAATTAAATCAAAAACTGATTAAGGGGGCAATTTGAAAAAACAGGACAAATTGGAGTGGTTGCATGTATATATGCCTTCTAAGAATGCAAGCAATCCAGCAGGTGAACAAGTCGAGAAACAGAAACCATGTTAATTCAGACATTGAGTAGGAACATATATAAAGGAACCTTCTTGATTATTGTCCAAACAACACCCTCAGTGCATGGAGGAACAGTGAGAGAACCAATATATCTGTAATACTTTCTGCTTCCAAACTTGATATCTCCTGGATTCACTACTCCTAAATTTCTCTCCTCTTCGTCGAGATTCTTTATGTTGTAGAACAGCTGTGATAAAGCAAGAACAAGGTAAGTCTATCAAGGAATCACATCATTATCATATATGTTATAAGTATGAACACAGGCAAACTACTCACCCTAGAAAGGAAGCGATCAGGCCGGCCATATTTGTAAACTATTCCCACAACAGCTATCTTTCCCTCAGCACTCAAGTGAACCATGTGAAACTCCAAGTCATACCTTTAAAAGAAAACACATAGAAACAAGGCATTGGAATCCCTTAATGAAGTGGTTTTAACTGCTGAAAAATGAGAAACCAGGCAAACAAACCTTGTATGGTTGAATGTGTGCTCTGAAGGTGAATGCCAATGACAATGTTTGAGCTTGTAAGTAGTACCATTAATCTTAATCTTTCCTGCATCTCCTTTCCAAGCCACCTGAAATGTACGAATAATCAGCTTGATGAATGTTCATTCTATCAAAATCACAAAAGGGTCATATTTTGATAATGAATAATCAACAATGCAAGCTTTGGTGGGAATCATGCATATTTTAAGAATATATCTGTAAATAAATTTTGTACAAGTTTATAGTTCGTAAAAAGGTACGGATCAATGTATGTTCTAAGATATATTCACTTCCATTATGAGTTGTGTATTAGTTTATATATGACATATTTGTAAGTTTTGCGCAAACACATAAGTTAGTTAAATAGAGACACGTTAAGTTTTGGTTGTATATGCTAACTTAATCAAGAGGTATTATCATTATTTAGTGAATTTATGCATACCTCAATGGCATGTCCTCTGTTCTTTATAGATGCAGGTGCAGGTTTGTAATCTCTCTGCAATTTCCCAAGCATAGGAACAGTTTCTACCCTTTTGTCAAGAAGGTCAATAGGAGACTGCATATGTCCATTATTACAAACTTTCCAGTTTGGGTTAATCTGACCCCATCTTTTTGGTCCTTTTCCAGTCCCTTCAATATAAGAAAATGGGGGTTCCTCCTCTAATTCATTACAAAAAAGAATCACAATGTTAGATTGCAGAACAATA
>CATIWF010144052.1:0-14831 GCA_949630135.1 Balakata baccata
CCCTAGTCCTCTCCCCAATTGCAATTGGGAGTTCTACTATCTCAACTTGAGATTACAAGAGAGTTTTCTACCTAACTCACAACTTAGTGTTTTTTCAAGGCTCACACCGAACCCAAATCCCTTGTGTTTTAATAGCTCACACAACAACTAATTCCTTGTGTTTTGAATAGGCCCACACATAACCCAAACAAGAGTTTTTCTTACTCGGATCACTCTTACAACCTATACCCAAGTGTTTAAGGTTAACACTTCAACCTTTCTTACAAAAAGATAAGAATTAAAATTGCAAGAGTTTTAACACACTTAAAATCAAGCTCTTATGTTCTAAGGCCTTTTGGAGGTCTATTTATAGTGTTTACCTTCCAATTAGCCGTTACATACGATGCCAAAACTATTTCTAACGTTCTAAAAAAAGATTGACTAAAAGTTGTCTGACAGAGACAGTTTCTCGGTCAGGAAACCATGTTTTCCAGTCGAGAAATTCATATATCCGTTGGAGCCTTACACGTGATAGCCTTAGATTTGTCATTTTCTTCAACAGCTTTTTAACGGCTAGTTTTAGTCAAATGTCTCGGTCGAGAAATTTATTTTCCCGGTCTGTACTAAAGTCCAAGTTGGAAATTTACCTATCCTGATCTGCATTTGCTACTGGAACTTTGAAATATTAGAATGCAGTATTTTTCCGATCAGGACATATTATCTCGATCTGTACTTGAGTCCTGATCGGGAGACACTATCCTAGTCGGAAGTTATATGTCTCCAAGAAATGTTTGATTTGTTCAATAAGCAAATCAAATTCAATTAACTTGAAACTTTGTACACTATCAAAACAACATTAGATGAAGACATTGGTAACATTTAATTTGATTGTCAAGATCAAAATAGAGATCAATTACCCTAAGGTTAACATGGGTTACTCTAGCCTATTTCAATATCGGAATGGAAATGGGATCGTATTACCCATGGACTTTGTCACATGTTTACCGCCTACAAGGAACAAGCATGATGCCATCTGGGTAATAGTTGATCAACTGACCAAATCAGCCCAATTCCTACTTGTAAGAATGGACTATCCACTAACAAAACTAGTAGAGATCTATATAAATGAAATTGTCAGATTACACGGAGTTCCATCATCTATTATATCTAACAGAAATCCTCGGTTCACTTCACAGTTTTGGAAGAAACTATAAGAAGCATTAGGTACAAAGCTTCATTTCAGTATGGCTTTCCATCCACAAACAGATGGATAATCAGAACGAGTTATCAAAGTGCTTAAAGACATGTTAAGAAGTTGCGTATTGGAATTTGGGGGCAATTGGGAGAAATACCTTCATTTAGCCAAATTCGCCTACAATAATAGTTATCAATCAAGCATTCGAATGACACCTTATGAAGCCTTGTATGGGAGGAAGTGTAGAACTCCACTGTGTTGGATAAAATTGAGTGAAAATAAGTTAGTGGGATTAGATTCAATTCGCGAGATAGAAGAAAAAGTATGGATAATCAAGGACTAATTAAAGGCAGTAACGGACCGACAAAAATCTTATGCATAATTGAAAAGAAAAGACATAGAATTCTAGATTGGAGATAAAGTATTCCTCAAAGTATCACCATGGAAGAAAATTTTGAGATTCGGTAAAAAATGTAAGTTAAGCCCTACGTTTATTGGTCCTTATGAGATTCTTGAATGTGTGGGACCAGTAGCTTACAGGCTAGCTTTACCTCTAGAACTATATAAAATCCATAATGTTTTCCACATATCTATGCTACGGAGGTACAATTCTGATCCCACTTATATAATTCAATCAGAAGAAATACAAATTCGGCTTGATTTAACATATGAGGAGGAACCGGTAAGGATACTTGCCAAGGAAATCAAACAGCTAAGAAATAAATAGGTCCCACTGGTAAAAGTTCTCTAGACTCGTCATAACATGGAAGAATCTACATAGGAGCCCAAGGAAGCGATGAGGCAACAATATCCACAGCTGTTTGAAATAGGTAAAATTTCGAGGACAAAATTTTTTTTACCAGGGGAGAAATGTAATGCCCTAAAAACTCGATAATCGTAAATAGTATTTTCCGGGTATGAATAGTGTTGCCTGGGATGAATAGTATCACTCGAGGGTATATTTTACTTGAACATCGGAAATTACAATTCATGAGGAGTCTGAGAATATAATTTGAGGTGAAATTGAGTTCAAATAAGCCTTTAAAAGTCAAAAGTAAAAATAAGATACAGTTCGATTTGAACAATAACCTAATTTGATAGAACTTCGACTGAGCCTGGAAAAAATGCTAGAGACCTCCAAAAAATTATCTGAATACATAGAATCACTCTAAATATTATGAGGAATTTTTCGGTGAGGAAAAATTTATCTTTGGTTGACTCAGAAAAATAAGTTTTCAAATCGGTAAAATTTACCAGACTAGGAAACGATGTCATTTTGACCCGAAAATTTTTGTGTACCCTAAGAAATATTTTTTAAGAATTATGGATACATTTTTATGAGAAATGGTGCAAGAAAAATAATTGAGCTTGAAAATGTTAGAAAAATTGAATAATTTGCCTATTTTGGGTTGGACCAAGAGGTTGGACCTGGTTTGGCCTATTTGAATGGGTATAAAGGGAACATATATTAGAAATTTTAGGAGAATTCCACCACCATCTGCTCTCCTTCTTAGCCATGACCTCCTTCCCTAATTTCCACTCAATTTTCTTCAAAATCCACTCTAATGATTCCCTCTCAGGTAAATTCCTTATGCCCACTTTCAAAATATGTGAAAGAAGATTTTTCAAAAACACTTTCACAACAAGTTTCAAATTTCCAAATAATCTTGTCTCAAAAATCTCAAAGTCTTTCTGATTTTATTCTAAATGATATTTTTGTAAATATTATAAATACAAAAAAGGGTTTTTATGAACCAAATCCCATTGATACCTTAGAAAAATTATTTGGAAAAAATAGTTTTATAAACCAACTGATTTAACGAAAACTCCAATTTTTTATTAAAGAATTTTAGAAATAATAGAATCTGCTTCTTTCAAAAAAAAATTTTATAATGAACAGCAGATTGATCCCACATATTCCACTTGTAAAATTCACAAGGTTATTGCTCTAGGAGATTGGAAAATTGAACTTTCTCAACTCTCCATTTTCCAGAAGCCTTCAAAAATTTGCCCTTTTTTGATACCATGTATAATTACTGGGATTACCAGCAAGCTTGGTTTAATGCCTTCACAATCCAAAATACTAGAAAATCCCATACTTGGTTATTCTATTTTGATATCACTTGTAATCCCTCATCTTTTCCTTCATGGTGGCCCATGTGGTAGGATAAGTTTGGCACAAATCTCGAATTCCTAAAGACACGACCTTATATTCTTAAATCCTTTAACATATTCCAAACCATACACCAAGCCCAGAAGAAAAAAAGCTTTCTGCCCTTTGGCTTTTTCATTCAAGGTTCTATTTGCCTTGGGTCTTTATTTGGACCTTAGATTATTCTAAACATCTGATTCCCATAATCAGAATGAGATTCAAGATCAAATGGTGGGAAAATTCAAAATTCCACAAACCTTAAATCCCAATGAAGTTCTGATTTGGATTCATGAGCAGAAGAAGATCACTTCTCAAAATTAGCAAATTCCTTTCCAGTCAAAAGACCAAACTCAATTCCTTGCTCAGAATGTTAGAGATGTGCCCAAAAGGCAATCACCTCAGGCACTTAGTGTACGCATTCATAAAGGCATTCTTTCATTATATTTTTATTCATTTGTATATGAATTGATATATATCTTAAACTGATTAATGAAAGTCCATGATATGAAACATAGCATAAAGGAAATCATGATGGGATCATGATAATGAGATTCCTATCATGTGTAATTATGTTAGTATCTAAATTATCCCTAGTTATAGGATTAACAAGACGGGACATTGTTAATCCGGTTAGACTAGCACACGTTATATTCCTTGATTAGATCAAGCAGTAGATCTCATAAGTTGTGAGCATGAGATGTTCAAAGTTAATATGTGAATCCTTGCTAAGAGTAGTCAAGTATATTGGATGACCTGCTATGAGACAATCATGTGGATTATCTATTCAAATGTCAATGATAGTCTCCTTGTAGCAATGGTGCACGTATACTTAGACTTGAGGTACTCAAGGATATCTTGGATACTGATTCTGTGCTTTGACTCCATTCCTTGTTGCCTCATAGAGGTCGCTCATAGGGTGGTGATTAGGTACATCTTGAGGTATTCGAAGGTAATTGGGTAGCCAACAGAGGATTCACCGCTCTTGATAGAGGGAGAGTATACCCACGGCCTCTTGTTGGGATCATTACTCGGGAATCTCTAGCCATAGTGGAAATATCCTGAAGATGGTTTTCAGTGACATGTCTAATAGAGTAATAAGTCCCAAGGACAAGATCTAAAATCACTTAGGCTAGGTGTGATGTAGTTAGTCTAGTGGGAGCTGACACATAGTCCATGCTCTGAACCGAGTGGAGTATAGAATGGTGAAAGGACGAGTTGCACATATTACTGTCTATGGAAAGGTTTGTAGTCAAATCACTGACTTTCCAGTCAATTGGGGGTCATGATGTGTTGCTAGATACCGCTCATGACTTGCTTAAATTATTTGATAATTTAAGTGGCCAACATAACCGGGAACCTAATGGGTCATACGCTTTGGATATGTAAAGAATGAGTAAAATGGTTTTGGATGAGATCCAAAATATGAGAGAATTATTTGGAGTCGGTTCGCGATAAAAGCGCGAGAAAAATCGCTCGGGGAGGTTGACGGGCCCGCTGGCGTAGCAGGCCTAGGCTAGATGCTTGCATATGACATTTAAATGGCCTAAATGGCCATTAAACCACATTCACTATTCATAACCTCCCATTTCTCCTCTCTTGAATTTGAATTTACTTTTAGATCTAAAAGACCCAAAAAAAATAGAAAATAGACAAGAAAAATTTTTTGGGAGAAAAAAATTTTTTGGAGACAATAAGAAAAAAAGAGTTTAATTTTTCTTCTCAAAAGGAACATTTTTATTGCTAGCACTTTGAGGTACATTCAAGCCATCTCTCTAGTGGTTTCATTCTTTCTTCTTCGTGTGGATATTGTTAGAGACAATTCGAGATTCGATTGTTGTCGTTTGCTACAACCCAACAAGGTGAGAAGTTGAAGAAAAAACAAGAAATTATAAAGGTATAATTTCTAAATTTAACTTTGTTAAATTAGTTTTAATTAGCACAAGTAGAATCCTTTGATTCGGGTCTTGAAAATTTTTTATTTTCTGCTGCGTTTTTGAATATGATTTATCCTCAAATACCCATCATAGAAATCTCATATGGCTGCTCAATTGGCTGCAACAAAAACTCTTGAAGAGATGCAAGCTATTCTTCAAAAATTTGCAGCAAGTTCTTCATCATCCAATACCTCATCAAATTCAGGTCTAGCTATTAATCTGAATGATTATAATGATCTTGATTTTTGTCATACTGATTTCTTTGGCAATAATGGATATTAAAAAGAAAAGAGAAAGAGAAAGAGAAAGAGAATATTGCACAAAAAAAGAAATCCCTTATCAAGGGTGAGCATTAAAAAAAATTGAAATTATTTTTCAGTCTTAAAATTCGTGGTAGAGAAGTTAAATATACTACAAAATAGTAGTTAATAATAAAAAATTCTAAAAAATTTCTGTGTCAGATACTGTTCATTCAAGCTACAAGATATTGTACAATACTGTTACAACACGCATCTACTGTAGTAGCAATATTCAATATTCCACAAATGTCCCTGGATACTATTCAGTTGACTATTTTGCCCTCAAGTTGTCTATATAAGGAGGCATCCAAGCATTTAGAAAGATTGATCTCTCTCTATCTAGGAAGCTCTCTCTCTCAAAACTCTTCTCTTTTCCTTATAAGCATAAACGCCAAAGCTTGTAAACACCTTTATCTCATACCTTACCTTAGTTGTTGTATCTTGGTTTTCTAAATACCTAAGTAAGGTTTTATGCTTTTGTAATTTAAAGTCCATACTAGTTAAATAAAAATTATATCTTTAATAATTTTTTATTCTATGGCTGGCTCTGCCACCTAATTTATTTTATGTATTTATTTAAAGTGGTGTCTTGTAAAAGTATGCTCAGATCTAATATGGTGACAGAAGGGACACATTTAAATTTCTGCATTTTTATCTTTTTATTTTTTGCACATTTAATTTAAATTTCTACTTTATTTAATTTTCTGTTGTTTATTTCTTCTATCTTTTGCTATTATATAAAAGTATGTCCAGATTTAATATGGTGACAGAAGGGACACATTTAAATTTATGCATTTATATCTTTTAATTTTCTACATATTTAATTTAAATTTCTATTTTCTGTTGTTTATTTCTTCTATCTTCTGCTATTATATTTCTGCACATTTATTTTCCCTAAGATATATATATATATATACGGTTAATAATTTCTCAACATGCATAATTGTCAATGGAACTTTGATCTTTGCATTGTACGGTGTCAAAAGGATAGAAACTAAGAAGTCGTCAATTTATGCTTTATAAATTAATGCAATATATGAGTCATCATTTTAATTATTATAATTGGAGGCCAACCTATTTCATACATATTTTACTGAATGTTTTGTTGGTTTGGGATTCATAATGTAATATATCGCTATAATAAGAATAATGTTTTAAGAGCAAATTATTAAATTTGGTTAGGTATAGATATAGGGTTTTATGGATCTGGGCTGCTCATATGAGCTTGACCTAGCCCAAAACTCTAATATTCAATAGCATATAAGAGGAAATTATTCAGAGTATAACTTCCTCTACTACTGAATTTACATAAGAATAGAATGTTCTTCTTCTTCTTTTCTCCCTCTCTGATTTCTGCTTCTCCCATTGCACCTAAGAGAATCAAGAAGCGTTCGTATTGTGGAATTAAAGTTTGGTTCTAGTAATTTGACTTCCCCAAACATTGAAAACACTTTGTATCACATTTAACAAGTTTCTATTGCCAATCTCAATTTACATTGGTATCAGAGCCAAATCATGTGTCTTTATGCTTGATTGAAGATTGGATTAAGATTTATGCAATTAGATCATGAAAATTCATCAAAATTTTGTAATTTCTTTAATTTTTTGAAATATTTTTTCTCTGTTTCATGGTGCATATTTAGCATGATTGGAAAGCTCTTGTCACAAGCTTTCCAACGAGTATTTTTTTTTGTATTTTTTGATGAGTGGGTGAATTGTTATTATTTTATGAAGTTTCAGATCGTATTTTATGTTCTTCAATTTTTGGAAATTGATTTTCTATGCGATCCCACTCTAGGATGATGTTGTTTGTTGTTCAAACTTCACCAACATGGTATTAAATTCGCAATTTTTTAGTCCCAAACGGTAGAATACTCGAAAAACGTAGAAAAATTACAAAAACGGGTCAACATCATGCACCTAAGGCAGCTATATAAGCGCATGAGAGGGCAATTATGCGTAGTATAACTAATTCGCCATGTGTCAGCCATCGATTGGCATGATGTGGCAAACCCATAGAGTTGGCACCAACGTGGCGGGATGATATGGCATAATGATGTGGCAGGTAGAGATAGGTAGCGAGTTGTCATTAGTCCACGTTGTCAGGATGTTGACATGGCATAACACGTGGCATGCACACGTGTCGCTGCCACGTGGTATCTGTTCGATAAGTGGCGGTCAATGGTTAGCCCATGTGTCATGATGTGGCGCTAATGTGGCAATCAACAGAGGTCAACCGATGCGTGACAGCTACTTTTTTTGGTGTGTGAGGGCATGTGTGGTGTCATTTTTCAATGCAATTTTTTTAAATTGTTTAAACTTTAATTTCCTATTTAATGAGCATTTTTCTAGAATTTTTAGAGCACTTTTGGAATTAATTTTTGATAAAAAAGTGTGGTAAATGTAAAAATTTGCATGAAAATTGATGACATAAATATGTTGTGACATGATTAGTGGTAACAATGTGTTTTGCGCCTAATATGTGGCTAATATATGTATATAATGACTTACTGAATGATTTATTATGCTATGTGTATATTTTTTTTTATTTAAATGAATATATACACTAAAACATGTTGTTATATCAAAACATACACATATGTGTGTGGAAAATATTAAGTTGGTAGATTTATTGATCTCATATAATATAGTGATTAGCACATGTCTAAATAAAACGATGATAACTTGACTATATTAGTGGGAATAGAATGGACTGTGTAATAGTACTTTTTTTTATGCTTATGTTAGGTTATTATTGATTAATTTAAGACATTGTGACATGAAATATTTTTTTATAGTAAGAGATGTGCTAAATCTGTTGTAATCATTGTTCTAAATAGTTGAAATGGCTACTACGAAAAGCATTTTTACTGACTTAAACCAAGGAGGTAAGTTGAATGATAATAATTATATTTGGCATCGCAAAATTCAGTATCTCCTAGAAGAGTAAGAAAGGCTAGAAACTATCATACAACTCATGGCTAAACCTCAGCATGGAAGCACTGCTCAACATAGGCAGGATGTGGAAGCATATCAAGCCTATAAGCGTAATGATAGAGTTGCTAGCATATTGATGCTGAGTGGCATGATAAATGACTCAATGCTATATTTTGAGAAGCACCACTCAGCCCAAACAGTTTGGGATGCTGTTAAGGTCTAATTTAGTGAAACCTCAACCATTAGGTTGTGTCAGTTGACTCTGAAATTCAATTCCTATAAGAAAAATCATAATCATACAATGAGGCAACACCTAATTATCATGTCCAACATGATAAGTGAATTGAAGGCTACTGGCCACGAGTTAACTAATGAACAACAAATATAAAATGTTATACGCTCTGTTCCCAAAGCCTAGGAACATATGCGTGTCAACCTCACACATAATGACAATACAAAAACATTTGAAGATGTTCTCCAACATGTTGAGTTAGAGGAGGATCGTCTTCTCATCGATAAGCTTGTTGGAGAGGTTTATATGATTGAGTCCGAAGGTGTTTCGGGCACTAGTCAAAAGAAGGATAAGGGCAAAAGGCAAGGTAAGGGAGGTAATTAAGCCAATTTTAGCATAAACAAATATATGTTAGCATTTGTTTAATGCTGGCTGAAATTGTTCTTTATTGGACTATAGATTCAGCAGCAATCAATCATAGAGTGAGGGATCGATATGCCTTTGAAGTTCCACGAAGATTAGTGTCAGTTATTGTTTTTGCTAAAATTTGTTTCATTCTCAAATTATATTTGACAATGGTTATGTATAAATACTTTTGGACAACGTTTATTAAGGCTTTGAATATTTGTTAATCGGTTTCATGGTGTTGGACGCTATTTTATGGATGTGAATAAATCCATATTTATTGTTGGCATTTCCAATAATATTTTATTAAATTATAATGATAAATGGCATGCTAGATTAGGACACATTGGGTAAGATTGCTTAGAAAGATTAGCAAGGACTGATCTTTTAGGTTTTGTTGAGAATATGGATTTGCCTATTTGTGAGCATTGATAAGCTGGAAAAACAACAAGATTATCATTTAGCAAAGTAAATAAAGCTACATTTCCTTTATAACTTATCAATTCTGACATTTGTGGCCTAATGAATGTGAGAGCAAGACAACGCTTACTATTTCATCACATTAGTAGATGATTTCATTAGATATGATCACAATTATTTTGATCTCCCATAAATCTGAAGCATTGGATTGCTTCATATGTAATAGTAGATATGTAGAGAATCAATAAAATGCAAATAAAATTAAAAAGTTAAAGACTGATCAAAGACATGAATATCTATATGATTTATTTAAAAGTTATTGTGATGATAAGGGTATAGATAGGCAGCTAACTATTCCTTTCACTCTGTAATAAAATAACGTAGTGAATGAAGGAATAGAACCCTATGCACATTATTAGGTCAATAATGGCACAAGCTAATTTGCCTGTTTCCTTTTGGAAGATGTTGTAATGCCTACAATTTAGGGCTTAGAAATAATATGGACTATAAGGGGCATTTTGGTAATTAAAAGCATATATGTTTTGGTGGACAGAGCCGTTTCCCACTTAGGACAGAAGGATTGCGGTTGGGAAAAGCTTTTTGCTCGCAACATTAGTTTTCCTAGTCACGACTCGCCTTTGGACTGTATCCTATAAATATACATTTTTGCACCCTTTTCCGCCCCTATCTGAAACCTAGCCACTCTTTGCATAACTAGACGCCCCAGAAACACTCCCTTTATCCTCCATTGATTCCCCCTAGATTAAACACAAGAAAACACTTTGCGAATGGTTTTATCAAAGATTTAATTAGGGTTTTTGGTGTTTTTCGTCAAGAATACGAGCTAGCTGCCAAACAACCCTTAAAACCATATTGTTAATCTCTGTTCTTGATTTCCATAGGTGATTCAGTAAGTATTATGATAGCTTTATAGCCTTAGCACCCTTTTAATGGTTGTTCTCGCATTAAGTTATGATTTTCCGTTCGTTTTCGGTATGATTCCCCTATAGTAGTATGTTTAGAATGGGCTGTGACCTAGTATATGTGTTTTTGCCATTAGGGCACATTCTGGAAGGTGGAAATGACCACTTAGATGGAGAGATACGATGGAAGAGAGGATTATGGCTCCAATTATAAAGGTTTGTATATATAATCATATTTATTCGCTTTTTGGCTACATGTTTGAGCCTAGGTAATTTGGATGATATGTCTCTATTAAATGCCATGAATCTTAATTTGAAAGGTTTAAAGATGATGGCATGGATTAAAGATAAGGATCATGTATGAATTTCATGTTAAATTAGTATTCAATGAGTTAAATGGATTATGATATGTTTAAAATGACAATGTGGACTGTTTATATGATCTATGGTGTTCTAGAAAATTGTATTGTGCTTTGAAATCAAGAGAATTGGAGTTAGCATGTGAAAACTAAATTTTTTGTGCTGGTGTCGGGACATTTGCGATTGGGAAAGGGGAGTCCTGATCAGGACTCACACGACCTCGGGCCTACACAGGCTTGCAATGGGCAAGGCCAGCGGTACTACGGCTATAGCATGCCAATATATATATATATATACCTTAAGTATCATGATGTGATGTTGAGAAATATGAATATGATGTTAATGACATTATGTACTATGTGATATGGCATTACATGAAATAAATGTACATGTATATAATGATACATGGCTTATGATATGATATGATATGGAAATGATAATATATTACAATGTTTAAGTTGTCATGCTTGCTACCTTAACCATGGAATATGGCTCATGCGATTATAAAGGAAAAAGACTTAAATGTCCTTACTCATACTAGGATTGACTATAGGATAGATGACATGCCATTAAGGGTTGTTATGATACCATAGGATTTTTCATGCATTTATTTATGGATAAGGTGGCTACAGCTCCGAGAGTGCCCTTGACCCATTTTGCTAACAATTACTTATTTTTTAGTCAAGTTGGCTTTAGCTCTAAGAGAGCACTTGACTTAAATACAGATTCACATAGTCATGGTTAGGTGGGTAGGTTGGCTTTAGCTCCGAGAGCGCCTATATTCATGACTCGTATCCGGTAGTCTAATATAGAGTAATTGGATAAATGGAAAACAAGAAATTATGTTATAGTGATTATGAATATAGGAATGGCTTCTGCTTACTAGGTACACTACTGTTATTGTTTAATGGATTGATTGGTAAGATCACGTGGCTATGATTAACATGAACTGAAATATGAAGAGTTGTATTATACCACGAATTATATGGATTGAAATTTTATGACATGTATGATATAATTTATATGATTATATCTAGTACTAAGCTTGGATAACTTAGCATGTGGCTTCCTCGCACGTAGGTCTAGAGCCTTAGGAAGAGTTGACACAGAGAAGCTGAGCCAGTCAGAGCATGCAGATTCAAAGTTAGCTCATATTTTATGCATCTTACTTTATTCATACATTTTGGGATATTGGACATTTGTTTTAATAGGGAATGTTGCATTATGGACTTATGGTTTTAAGATCTTGCATGGTTGTTTTATTTAGGCATGTTTAGCCCTTAGTTTACAAACTTTATGATTATGGTTTATTATGTAAGTTTGGATACATGATATTTATTTAAATGGTTATAAACTGTTATGATTAAACAAATGTATGTTAATGCCATACATTTAAAAGGTAAAAGGTTAAAGGATCGGTAACATATCTGAGGTAGCACTCCATTGTATGGCTATTTGTATGCCATATAGGAGGGTGTTATAGATGTGCTACTGATTGTGGCCTATATTCTTAACTGTGTGCCATCTAAAACTATTCTTTCCACCCCGTACAAGTTATGGAAGGCAACAAGTTTGACTTAAGTAAAATGGGCCCAAGGGGTCATGTTGCTTATATCCATAACACTTCTAATGAATATGGGAAACTTCATCCGAGGAGGAAGAAATGTATCTTGATAAGATACTCAGAATTCTACATATATATATATATATATACAAATGGAAGAGTAACAGAAATTGAGCCATGAGATGTTGATTTCAAAGAAAAGGACTTTCTTAAAAGATGTGAGAAAAATGGGAATTTCCAATTATATGAAATGGAATATCTCGAGTCTAGTGGGAGTACAAGAATGATTGTTTTTAGCTCCGACAGAGTAAGATGATATGAAATATCATGCTCCTCTTGAAATTAGTAGGAGTAATAAGTTGCCTGATTGTGTTTCTATGGAGCAATATTATGAGCAATCTCAGTCTCGACATAGTAATCATAAAAGAATTTCCCATTATTGATTTGAGATTAAGGGGGAAACTTTTATGATTGCTACAGATGAATAAGAGCGCAAAATAATACATCAAGCTCTTTTTGATCATAAAGCTAAGGAATAGATGAAAAGGAAGAGGAAATGCATTTGATGAAATCTAATCGAGTTTGGGATTCAATTGATTTATCGTCACATCGTAAAACTATTGGGAACAATTGGGTTCTTAAAAAAAATTAAATGTAAGATGAATGGGAAAATTGAAAGATATAAGAGCTCGATTAATAGTCAAGGGCTACATATAATAAGAAGGAATTGACTAAGTAGATATATTCTCATGTGTAGTTAGATTAGTGTCAATTCACCTCATTTTGGCTATTATGGCACATATGGACTTATAACTATACGAAATGGATGTTTAGACTATTTTTCTCAATAGAGAACTAGATGAAGAGATCTATATGGATCAACCTTTAAGTTTTGAGCTTAAAGGATAAGAGTGTAAAGTTTACAAACTCTTAAGCAAATGTCAAGATAATGGAACCTCAAATTTCATCAAGCCGTGTTAAAGGATGACTTTACATTGATGGAGGAAGACCATTACATGTATATTAAACGTTCAAAAGTGGTTTCATAATTTTGTCCTTAGATTTCGATGACATATTGATAGTTAGTAATGATAAGAAGTTAATTAATGTTACCAAGAAATGGTTATCATTGAACTTCAAAATGAAACACATGGGTGAGGCTAGCCATATGCTTGGTTTTGAAATCCTTAGGGGTCTCTTGAAAAGGCTTCTAGGTCAAGAGACTCACATTTAGGAAATGTTGGAGCATAACCATATACTTGATTGCAAGCTAATAGATATCCAGTTGAAAGGAATATGAGCTTTAGTCTTGATATGTGTCCCAAGACATCTGATTGAAAGAAGAAGGTCCAAAGTATCATACTCCAGTGCTGTTGGTAATATTATGTATGCAACGATGTGCACATATTTAGACATATATTATGCCGTTGGGCTATTGAGCATATTTCAATCTGATACAGATTCAAAACACTAGGTGGTAGTTAAGATGATATTAAGATATCTAAAGGGAACTTCAGACTGTGTTTTGTGGTACCAAAGGAAGAATTTGCACTTAGTTAGTTATACAGATGCTCCTTGGGGAGATAATCTTCATCAGTATAAATCGATTTCTAGATATGCATTCTTGTTAAATGATTATGTAATTTCATGAAGTAGCAAGAAGTAATCTTGTATAGCTTTATCAAGAGTGAAGCTGATATATGGCATATTTCTCAGCTATACAAAAGGCAGTTTGGTTGAGAAAGTTTTTATAGCATATTAAAACTGTTTAAGTCAGTATCTGAATCTGCGACAATTTATAATGATAGTACGATTGTATTAACCTATGCTAAGGATCCTAAATATCATTGAAAAGACCAAACATATCTAGATTGGATATCACTATGTTAGAGAGATGATCACATAAAAGGAAGTGGTCTTAAAACACATTCCTACGAGTAAAATGGTAAAAGATCCATTTACCAAACCGATAGTTATGTAAAACCTTATACCTATGGATATCACTTATACTTATATCATGTTGTCGTATATAGCATAGAATAGGACATAGTCCTGTTTATAATGAGGTATAAAATTTTTTTTGAATCATATAACATTATCACTTTGCAACATTTGACTGATCAGCTAAGCATCACATCCTGATTATAAACCTAATATATCATATATGTTAACAATTCAGACATTATGTTCAATTATTTCAGTTACCAAGGTTGAAGCCAAATACACATTTACACATTATTACATATTTACTAATTTATTCATATGCAGATAGACAACCCAAAATACAAATGTCATGTTCCTATACATATGTGCAATGCAAGGAGAGAGATTGGTGAGGCTCGGCCGGTGACCTGTGATCCATGTCCTCTATATGGTATGCACCTCTAAATCGAGCTAATTACTCTTCTCTACCTGAAAGATGATGCAATTT